>JAPMOQ010055423.1:135193-179689 GCA_026543055.1 Argiope trifasciata | reverse complement strand
ACACACACACATTGAGCTTTATTATAAGTATAGATATAGATGATAAACTTTAAAATAAGGGCTTTTCTATTATGTCGTTGTAACAATTTCATTTTGAAGTTGTACACTTTAATTAGTTTTTTTTATTAATAAACATTAAATAATTTACTGATATAGTAACAAATATTACCAGTGTTAATAATTTTTAATATGATTATTAAACTTTATTAGTAAAAGTTGTTATCAATAAAAATAGAAATGATTTTAATAATATGTATGACTCGTTTGTTAATTGACAAAGAAAAAATTAGAATATCAGTATATAAAAGTAATATATGTGTTTTTATTCAAAACCATTTACATATTATTTTATGCATACACAATTTCACATTTGTTTTTGATACAAGTTCAATTTGTGTTACACCATGCTGATAGATCCATGTTATATAGTTCCTTGCATTTCAGTGCTATACAAAAAAAAAATCATGAAAGCAAGCAACTCCTCTTTTATGTATTGAATTTATTTGCATAGAATATAATGTTCTAACGTTTGAAACTATATGATTCCTTTGAAAGAGGTTGAAGCATTTGAAATAAGTGTGATAATATATTTTATAAATTTTCCCATAGTATCAACTTGAGAATATCACTGACTGTTGCCAATTTTATTTAAGAAACTGCTTATTTACTCTGTATAAAATATAATGAATTATAGATTATTACAAATTTAATATTAGAAATGGATTTTTTAAAATAATTTCTTAAATATTTTATTTGTTTTGTATTTTTTCACGACTAATACATGTATCTCGGATTTGAGAAAAGATTTTTCCCCCTACAGGTTATACTACCTGAAAACATCAATAAGGCTGGTAATTTAGTAACTTTTGGATACTCTATTAATGGAAGAATGGATATGGATAGTAATGGATATCCTGACCTGCTGATTGGATGTTATGAAAGCAATTCAGTTGTTCTGTTAAGGTATGGAATTTAATTAACATTTTATTTATTTATCATACACTGATTAAGTTATTTGCCATATTATTTCTAAACGTTGAGCTATTCTGTACTGTGACAAAATATTTGTTGATTTAAATTTCATATCAATGATTAATTGCTGTTTAATTTATCTGTTTATACTGGAAGGTCTTTTTTTTCTGTAAACAATAAAAATTTCTAAAATTCTAAATTTATATTTCGTTGTGATTATCTTAAATTTAGATTTTAGTCATAGATTTTTTTCATTTACTTTGATAAAAAATTGTTTTTCAAAATAATTTTGAGTAATTACTTAATTTTGCATAATTAGAGTGGTAACATTTTTCAAGGTAGAATTAATTTATGAGTCAGTTTATTTTGCATAATTAGAGTGACGCCGTTTTTCAGGATAGAATTAATTTATGTGTCAATTTATGGCTGGAGATCTTTTTTCTGTAGTTCTTCTTCCAAATTAAGTTTTTTCCCCCTCCAGCAGAATACTTTAGTAGCTTGTAGCTGATAATTTTGTTACTTTGAAATGCTTTTATTATATTGTTCAATGTCTTAATGTGAAATGTCATGAAAAATTTATGATCCAGTTCCAGAAAAACGTATTATTTGGATAAGATTGTACACCCTACCCCACTGGAAATATCATACAAAAAATAATGCTTTTCAAAAACACCACCTCCAAACAATTTAGGACTTTTGATCAGCTATGTGTTTAGGGAATTTTTGACTGTAGGCAATGCATATTTTTAAGTTTTTTTGTTTAAGAACTGATTTATAAGGTTTCACGTATCAATACATTTTAAATCTAACATGTTATTGGTTATATTTATTGTTTATTTTAATAACTATGAAAAATATTTTTCATTCTTTATATGTATATTTTAGAAAAATAAATTATTCAATTCATGAAAAATTTACCATAATTATTTATTAACGTCTTTTTTTACTTATAAATAATAGCACTTATGTTAACTTTTAAAGGAAAAAAATGAGCATCAAAAAACAAGTATTAAAATTCTTGCAAATATTTTTGTTTTCAAACTTTAAAGCTTGGAAAATAATATTATAATTGTTTTGCAAGATCTATTAATTAATAAATAAATTCAACTAATATTCAGATAAGTAAATAATTATGTTTTCTAAACTAATGTAAACTCGTATAATGATCTTACAATTCTTATAACTAATTTGATTTAAAATATTTATTTGATAACTAAGTTAATAGCATTTTAAAATAAAATGACCTGCAATCTCCTCAACGATTAATCCTAGGCAGCTGTTCATCTTTTCTTTCAATCAATTTATTTTAGTATTTTTGTAATGTTTTTATTTTTCTTAACTGGTTTAATACTTCAAAAGACAATGCTAAAAAATCATAATTTTTTAATTTGAATGATCAAATTTTTATATTAGTAAGTAACTAAATTTTTGAATTTTTATTTTATGTAAATAAAACATTATTTTTCATATTTTCACTTTTAGATCACGTCCTGTATTGGATATTGCTACTTCAGTTAAAGGTCAATTATCAAGCATTGATCCTGATAAAAAAGGATGTGAAAAAGATAGAAATGCTCCTGGTGTCTGGTAAAAAGAAATTATATTTGTTTATTTTTTTATGCTATAAGTATATTTTGTTTAAAAGTTGAATACTGTACTTTTGGCCCCAAAAGCAGTTTCTAGTTTCTTAAGATATATATTTTATGTTTATGTTGTGTTATGTTATCTTTTATGTTGTTTCAGTTAACTGATGTGTTACTGAAAAAAAATTAAAATCTGAACTTTTATATATTTGTATTCTCTTGGTCCTATTTTTTATTACAAATGTAAGATGGGAAAATAAAACCCCTCTACCTATCTGTGAGCATTTATAACAAATGTAATATGAAGCAAAACTCTACCTACTCATGAGCAAAATTGGAAGAGTTATAAAGCTTTGGACTCGGTTATTATAGACCAAAAGCAGTTGTCTAAAACAACATATTTTGCAGATTAGATTATATTTATACTGACAGTCATTGAAATGGTCTTAAATTATCTAAAATAATAATATTCAAAGCTTTATAATTTTAATCATTGATTAGTGGAATTCTTTTATTCGAAATTTTGGTGTATCAAGAATATTTTACTAAATATGGTTTATAGAACTAGAGGATTGCATAAAAGTTTTGTATTTATAGCTTTTATATACATTACTTTTATTGAATCAAAAATGATAAAATATAATTCTTTGAATATAAAGCATTTTACCAGCTGGAATTGTTTATCCATTTATAAAGGCTAGGTATTAGGTTATAATTAAAATAAAAATCTTATGTGTATTTTTTTTTCCTCATACAAACTCAATATTAGACTAAATTTAGATTAAACTAAACTATAATCAAACTTAATACTGGACAAATTTCTGCTTACTATTGGAATCAAAAGGTTAATTCTTCCTTTAATTTGTTTATTGAATACTTACAGAATATGAAACTTTTCTGTGTAGTTTCTTTATATTATGAGATTTTAGTCTGAATTTTAGACTTCATATTCACTGATGGAATATATTATTTAATATGCATTTAAAAACTATTAATATTTCTTATTACTTTTTTCATTTTTATACATACTAAATTTCATTTATTATGTTTGTTCTATTATTGAATTACTGTATATACATATGTGCAGAAAAACAACAGACATGAAATCTACTCATTAATGGATTTAGTCTAAAATTTGCACCTGCAATTGGAGTGATAAAAGCACACCAAATTTCATTTATGAACTTTTTGCATTTTTGAATTATCATGTTCAAATGCACATGAATGGGAAGATAGGCAGACTTCCTTTCAAAATTTCCATTAAAAATCTAATGGATGTCTTCAATTTTCTTGTAAAAAATATGTATCAAATTGCATGATTTATAATTAACTTTTGGATTATTGTTTCATGGACAGCATATCCAAACATTCTTTTTTTTAAAAAAAGAAAGGGAATTTTTTAAAAAGTGCAGTTTGATCAAACATTATTTTGCATTTTTAATGATGCAATCTGTTTATATTCTATCTTAATTTAACAATGATAATTCCAATTCACTTTTTATTATAGATTAAATAATTTTCAAATTATATATTTCAATTAAACTATCTAAATTAAGATTAGTTTTTTTTTTTTCCTTTTATATGGCATTGTTTGTTACTTTGCCATTAACTGAATGTCATACAAAATCATTAAATCTTAGCAATAATTTTCTTAAACAAATGATTGTGATGATTGGTTCTCCTTTAATAAAAATAGTAATCATTTTTATTATATGCTTTATTGATATAATATTTTGTCTTTTATTTAGCTTCTCTTTTGAAGCATGCTTTCAGTTTAATTCCACCACACTGTCAACATTTGATGCTCTAAAACTGAAATACAAGATTGAAGCTGAAACTTTCACTGGAAGAAAGTACTATAGAGTTCGTTTTAAATCTTCTTTGGACAGTGACACACCAAATATAGTTGAGAAGGAGGTTACAATGAAGGGCAGTTCCTTCTATAGAAAACATTGTTCTGAAGAAATTGTGTATTTAAAGGTAAGTATTGATGTTTCTGCATTTCATTTGTATCTATTTTTCATGAATCTCAGAATATGTCATTTAGAATTTGATTTTTTTTCAAAAACATGTTCAAAAATGAAATTGTAGATTAATCCTTTTTTAATAATATTTGCAGTTTTTTTTAAAAAAAGTATTTTTTAACTAATATTTTTATAAAATCCTTTTCTATATTTTGCTGTTATTTTTTATATCACTTAGTGGGTATAAAATTCTGTTATCATAATATAATTATCAGAATGATTTATTATTAATTTCTCATTTAATGCATTAATTATCTATTAATATTGTTATATAGATGAAGTTAGCATAGATAAACCTTGTGTTTACTAAAAGTTAAGATAACACTTGCTAATCTCAACTTGAGACTTTATTTAAGGAGCTTGACCTTAGATCTGTTTTTATCCAAATGATGAAATGACTTGAATCTTCCAGATTTAGAAAGATACAGAAATTATAAGAACATTCATTCTAAAACGAAAGTTAAATAACAGAAAGGAGATAAATAACAAAACCAATTTTAGGCAACTTGCCTACAGTCTGGTACAAATTTCTGCTGTCCTTTCAATCCATGTTGAGTTAGAACAAGTTTCATTACATAAAATTCTTTTAAACTTCTTTTTCTTTTCTATATTTTGCTGTTGTTTTTTGTATCATTTAGTTGATACGAAATTCTGTTATCAGAATGAGTTTATGATAATTTATTGTTAATTTTTTATATAACTCATCAATTTTCTATTAATATATATGAAATTCTATTCTATTTAGATCTTCATTATTATGTAAGATAGAAAATAAATCAAAACACACATTTTATTTTAATTTCTTTCTTAAATTTATAAGAGAATGAAAAAAAGTAAAAAAAGTGGGGTATAATAATTTTATATGGTATTAGTAATATTGACTTGTGGCATTATCTGATTTGGTAAATTAATGTTTTGCAGGATAAAAGTGATATACAAAATCCTGTCCAATTTAAACTGACCTATTCACTTATCCAAAAAGATCCAATTCAACCAATACCAGGTGATGTACTGCCAGATGTAAATGTGTATCCAATTCTGAATCAAAAAGAGGCTTCAAGAATCTTTGAGGTGATATAATTTTTAATATTATGCAGTTGGGATATTTTTGAATTGTTTTGCATCTTTTTGTTTTACTTTATTACTTTATTTGGATTTTCCATTAATTTTGAATTTTTCTTTGTAGGCAAAATTCTTAAAAGATTGCGGAGTTAATGATATTTGTGAAAGTGCCTTAGATGTTGTAGTTGACATCAATTTAAAAAGGTAAAAATAAAGTAATAATTTTTAGAAATAATTTTATTTCCTTGGGATTGATTGGCTACAATAAGTTGGGGATGATTTTATTAATCATTTGGAATTAATTATATTAAGAATCTTTTTATTGCACTTTTTATTTATATGTATTATGTATGCAAAATCATTGGTATAGTTGCCTCCTAAAAGAAGTTAATTAACTTAAAAACAGATTTAGTGAATTTCATTTAACTACATTAAAAAAATTATCGTAAAAAATATGGTAGTGCATATAGATGTAATAATAGATACACTAAAAATAATATTACTCAGTTAACAGAACAAAAATGTGAAAGATTTTTGTATACTTTGATGAAATCTATTGGTTCACTTTACTATTATTTCTACTGATTATGTATAATTGATTGGTATGCTTTTAATTAAGAAAATAAAACCGATAAAGGGGGAAAAACTTGAAAAAAAATGGTTAAAAAAGTACATAATTCTTTTTAATTATTATAATTTGATTGCCATTTGTGTTTTTTGAACTTGAAGAAATGTTGTAATATATATATAGATTAATTTTGTAATGGATTTAAAAATATAGTAGTTTTTCCAGAAATGCTGTTGACTAAACCTGAGATTTAGCATAAAAATACATGTTAGCAAAGTAGGAATCTTGATTACTTAATTCTCTTTCATCTGGCAATGTTGAAAATTAAAATCAATTGTTGCATTCAATTCTTTTTTGATATACTCTTATAGATTAACTTATCTTAAGATTATATAAGGTATTTGTTTCAAGATGAAGGATTACATTTAAAATAATAGGATCATAGGAATTTCCTCATAGTCATTTTAAAAAATATATATGAGTATGAATAAAATAATCTTGAAAGCTATAGTAGCCTACAAAAATGAGTTAAAATTTGCTTTATAATTATTTTTGATTTTTTTAATGTTTCATTTTCTTTTCTATTTATCAATTTTAGGGTTTAGAAAGCTTTTTTACTCCAAAAAGATTTTATTGGTCAAACAGGTTGAAAATACTTTTACTTAAAAGAAAAAATTTATCATATTTTTATAGTATGTTGTATTTAAGCAATAATTTAGTGCTTTAAAATGTATTAGAACCTAACGTATTAAGATTATTTGAAAGTATTAAGTAAATAACAATAAGTTTTAACTTGGTATTAGTTATGATTAATAGAAATATGCTTGAGAAATACAACATTCATTATTTCAAATTTTTGAGAATTCATTGATACATATTTCTTTCGTATTTATAGTCACTTATATTATTTTTATATTGATATTTGAACTTTATTTTGTTGGTTATTTTTATAGAGATGAACAAGGCAAACCTATTTTGTACCTTGGCGAAAAACAGTTAGCTTTATCTGTGAAAGTTACTAATTCCAAAGAGCCAGCTTATGATGCTATGTTGTATGTATTCCATCCTGCCAGCTTAAGCTATGTTGGAAAGAGAGTAGTAGTGAGTAAAATTCAATTCTGTAAATCTATTTCTAAAAGCTTTACGTAGTAAAACAATCTGGAACTTTTTATGTATATGCATATTGTTACTAACACTTTTCAATTTTTGCGTGTATTGATTTAGATAATTTTTATTTTTTCAGAAAGGTGATCAAATTGAATGTGTTCCTTTCAATTCAACAGTTACAAAATGTGAACTTGGAAACCCTTTGAAAGCCAGTGAGGTAATATTAAAATCTATTTTTATATTTAATACTGATTTTTCCTGAAGGATAAATATTGTTATATCAACATTGCATCTGTAGAATATTAAGGGGACTGTATGCATTACTTTGTCTATAAAGTTTCTACGAATGCTGGCTTTTTTTTTGCATGATGAAACTTAATTTGTAATCAATAATATTTAATAAACAGTTCCATACTATTCATGACTAAACACTCACCATAGAACACTAGCCATGCAACAAGAATAATAACAAACTCTGAGAATCTATTGAGGAATGATTGCCACAATTGGTGTACTATCATTTGACATGGCGATAATGGAAATATTTTGTCTAACATTTAACAACATCTATCACAATTGAGGGCTGATAATTGTAAAAACTGTGAATTTTAGTTTAAATTGCCAAGCTTGCAATAAAATAAAATAAAATAAATGTGACATATACTTTTTATTTAGAGGAGTTTAATTCTTTAAAATAAAGAAAGTTTTTTAACATATAATTATTTAGGCCATCCAGTTCTGAATTGAATTTCATGTCATGTCTTCTGTGGCTACTTATTCAATTTGAGTAGTTTGTAAGTTGAGTAAAAAAAAAGTTTATGGAAATACCAATGATATTTAACTATAGAACTTAGATTTGGTTTATTTTTCATTTGTCAATTTTTATGAATTTCTTGATTGATTGTTTACTTCTATTCATTTTTTATTGAAGGATTCCTCAATAAATAATTCTCTATTGTTGTAATTTGCTATTAATATTCTTAACTCATGAAAATCTTTTCAGGTTGAACTACTAATAAGATATAATCCCAAAGATGTTGCTGCAGATGAAAGAAGTCTTAAGATGAGTGTTAAAGTAAATACGTAAGTAAAAATATAATTATGAGAATTCTTTTATATTTACAATAGTTTTTTTTAAACATAAATCATATCAGAATTTTTGTGTCATATTTTCATGCTTGAATTTTTCTATTTCAGTACAAGTGTAGATGAAAATGCTGACACCAGAGATGATACCGTAATTGAAGCAAGCATTGTTAAGTTAGCTGAACTTGAAATCAGAGGGTTAGTATTAATTTATTTTGTACTTTTTTATGCAGTAGCTTAATAGAGAATGGACCACACAAATATGTATTCTTGATTAAGGTTGATTTGCAGTAATACAATCTGAAATCTTCAGTGCTATTGGATAATTATGACATAATTATCCAATATAACCCAATATAATATCACATAAACAGTAGAAAGGTTTCACACTTAATATTGAGATCAAATTCATTGATCGGTTTGATTTATTCTAACTGTAGAAATACTTTACTTCTTTGTTCTTATTGTATGCTTATATATATTTGAGGAAGGCTTTAATCGTCTTTTCTCTCACCATTTTCTCTTATTTCTAAATTTTCAGACAAAAGCTGACACTTATGTTGCTATATTAACTTGTATTTCAGTCGCTATTAGTCATTTTAATTGGTATTTCTTTAAATCTAGATTATAATTAGCAGATATCTTCTTTAGTGAGGGTTTTTGTAGAAAAAATAAAGTCCTCCTCATGTCCTCTTAATTAATTATTATTAAAAATGAGATTTGAAGTTCCTGCTAGTTATTTATTTTTACTTTCTTTAGTAGTAATCCTTTCCATCATGCCTTGTTGCAGTTAGGCAAGACATTTATATAGGGCAATTAGAAACCTTTACAGACATTCCTATAATTGGTGGGAAGTCTTGATGGTTTATCTTATGAAGAGTTATCAAATAGCAATTATAATTATGATTTGTCTTATTACTCAAGGGTGTAATAAAGTGATCTTGCATTCTTTTTTGTACCGCATGTTGAACAGTTTTTAATTTTTTACTTCTCTTTATGATTCCGACTGGAAAAGTACTGTCCTGCATTCCCAACATCGATGTAGAAATTTTTTAAATTTTGCAAATAGGTTTTATGTAAATGGCATATTCTTGAACAATATTTTAATAAATATTATTGATGAAAAAAGCTATACACAAAATTGAATACATTATCACTATGAAATTTTTTTTATTGTGCATGTTTAAAAAAAATGAGTGAAATCTATATTATGGCCGACGGCTTATTACTTTTAATATAATATAAAGAATTACCACAGAATGCTTTTTATTAGTTCTATTTCCCTACTAAATCTACCAACCTAACTTTTAAATCACATTCTTTTAAATGTTGTTATTGCATTGAGCTTCTGCCTATACCCTATCTTGTTAGAATCCATGTAATACTTTATGCAAGGTTGATTAGAGGTCAGATAGATTAGTCCTGTGATACTGTGAAATTTTATATAATTTACAGATTCATTTTATGTACCATCCAGTTAGTATATTTGTATCATTCATATAGAAAAATTCAGATAATGTCATTATCTTTGAATTTGTATGTTTATTGTCACATGCAATGATGTGTATATTCCAAATGATCCAACAATCACTTGCTTTGATTTCCTAGAGTGACTTTTTTTCCCCCTTCTAGAGCATCTCAGCCAGAGCAAGCATTTTATGGTGGTGATTCAAGTACAGTTCCTGTATATGTTGATGATGTTGGAAATGAAGTTGTTCACATTTATGAAGTAATGCTTTCTCTATGACCTGTGTTTACTTTTAATCGTTAAATAATTTTTTCTGTGCTATGGAAATGCTCAGATGGAATTGTGCCTCTGAGTTCATTCCAATTCGGATAGATCTTTGGAAAGATTTTTTTTTCTTCCTCTCAATTGTTTTTTTCATGGTTTGAGAGAATGTAAAAAGCCCTAAGATATGGAGTTATTAATTTGTTCACACCCAAATTAATTTAAATTATATATTTAATTCTTTATTGTTTTTCTTTAAAACTAATTATAAACACCTGGATTGAAATAAATACAATGTAAAATTTTACTTAAATAATTTTTGATGAAAGAATAAATAAAAAATGAGTAGAAAATCATTAACTTTTTTATTATTGATAAAAGTTTGTAAAATAAGTGTGGAATTGTGATGAAATAATAAAAAATGATGTAAAACATTGAGGAAAAAAAAGACTGTTTTCAATTTTGTTACATTATTTTAAAAATAAAAGCAAGCAAAAAATTTTAAATTGTTGAAATTTAAATTTAAAAATCAATTAAAAGGCAATATATGCCTGTTGAAAACTGTTTAGAAATGCATAACGTGTTAAGCAAAACAAAATAAAAGCGGAACAATGGATGGAAAACAATAAGAAAAGCTTAGCCATGGAAGTGAAATGTAACTGTGCTCAGATAAGAGGCTGGATGTTAATTTAAATAAGTCATTCATACTTTTTATATCATGGTAACTTAACATGTCTATCTGTAAAGTTTATAGGTATTATTTGTAATGGGATTTCATTAATGACGAGAAATTCATTTTATAAGTAAATATTAGCAATTGTATGAGATAAAATACCTAGTACAATTTGGCTTACTATTTTTAAACCGATGAGATATTGTCAAAAAAGATTAATGATACATTAACCTTTAATCTTTTCTTCTACTTGCATTGCAAGTTATGGATTTAGGTCAATATGCATCAGCAATCTGTAAGATATTATAATAGTGTGAATGAATAAACAACCAAACTTTAAGAAAATAGATGAATTATCCTATAAAATTAAAATAAAATAGTGTAAATTTGTGTAATTTGAAGGTGTAATTGATGCATTTTGAAGGATTAATAAATTTTTAAGTAATGTTTGATTCTGTAACTGATTGTCTGACTTTATTAGCCAAAGGAATAAATAATAAAGGAATAAAAATGCTTAATGTGAAATAATTAAAAAAAATTAAATATGAATATGTAATCTATATTTTATATCACAATAAAGAATTTATTTGTTAAATGAGAAATTAATTTCATGTATTCTGAAAAAATTCAAATTTTTTTCTGAAATCTGTGATTTATAATACCATATTATGAATCCAGTTTGTTGGGTTACTATATTGGTATATATAAATTATTTCATCATTAAACACCTTATACAATAAATAATTTTTTTTGTATTATAACTCATAATTTAAATGTCTTTGTGTTTAATAAAATTGTTTAGTTTGAATTTTTCAAAATTTTCCCATCCTGCTTTTGATTTTAAAAGAAATATAGTTGAAGTTTTTATTTTATTGACATGTATATAAAAAGTAAAAAAATCAAAATTGTCCTTCATCATAATTTGAAATGATTATCATTATTTTTGAATAAAATGTTTTTAAATCAAATTATTAAACTTATTTTCAGAATCAAGTTTGAAACTTAAGTTTCAGAAATATTTAAATAATTTTTGAACTCATTATTTTTTTTATATTGAAAGCATTGTGATCACAATTGATAACATTCCTTAAATTTCTCCCTCAGTTTTTTGGGTTACATATTTAATTTTTATGATAGTTCAAAAAATGGAAAGAAAGTACATTAAAAATATAAAATTTCTATAAATAAATGCAAATTCAATATTTGTAGATTATTAATCATGGACCCTGGTTGGCAACTGGTGTTGAAGTAGTTGTGTCCTGGCCATATGAAGCTATTGGAACATATGAACATGGAAAGTGGTTGCTGTATGTTGTTGAAAATCCAGAGGTAATTTATATTTATATAGTGCATTTGTGTCTTCATAATATCTCTGATTCTGATATATAGTGAAACAGTTAGAGCTTAATTTCCATTCCCCAGTTACTGGATTGGAGATATTATTTATATATAACATAGTTGATGATATTACACTTGAATCCAATTTTCTTTTAGTTTCTAAAATGTCCCTTATTTTGCTTTGAAAATGCATGTTAGTATATCTAATTTAAATTCAAGCGACAAAACTTATCAATTCATTTCTGAAATATCATTTATTGAAAATGATAATCCAGACAAATGAAAATGCTGTCTATTTTATTCAGATTATTGGCAATGGCTACTGTGAATTGGACCCTGCTCAGTTGAATCCATTGAAACTTCAAGTAAGTAAGCTATGCTTCATGTATTTTATTTTTGCTAAGCAGTAAGTGTGCATAAGTATTAATCGTTAGAAAATTTCCTTTGTTCATTACTTTTCATTTTTTTTCTCAGAGGCATCCCGAAGAATTACGCTTAGCTTCAGCCAGTTCTTATCGTAAAAGAATCAAACGAGGAGTAGAACCTCAAGAATTGAGAATGGAAGGCAAAATTGTAAAAGTTGTCGATTTGGTAAGTAACATACTTTATAATTTCAGAATAATAACTTATTGGTATTGCCAAACATTTAACCCTTTCATGACTTTGGTGATTTATATCCACACAAGATAATGTATTGCAAGCTATATGTGCTGTCGGATATTGATCTCCAAACTCTATTATGGATCCATATTCCTATTTCTCAATACTCATGTGATGTAGTATATAAAGCTCCATATTCTTCAAATACTTATAAAAGCTTTTAATTTACTCTAACTATATTTCATTGCATGCATGGACATCTAAAAACTGCGACACACACACTACATGAACACATAACACTTGCAGAAGTTGCCAGATACAAAAAGGGCAAAATAACCAGTCAGTTTTCTACATGTACCAATGTTCTTAACATATCAGCATACTCAAACAAAGCTGTTGACAGAAGGGTATGTTTTGACACATTTGAGGCTCCCTCACACATTGAGGTTTATTACTTCAAAAACAATAGTCGATTAAAATCTCATTTTGATAATTTTTAATAAGTATATTTACACATTAAATCCTGTTATTAACGAAGTTTCAGGATGTTAAATCAATTTTTTTCTTAAATTCATAAAATTGAGAATCCCACTTGATTATATTTCTTGTTGGTACCAGAAAAAAAAAATTCTAAATTCAAATTTTGTATGATATGTGATATTTATTTAAAAAGAAACATCACAAATCAAAGGAATTCTATTGAATTAAGGCTAATATATTACTTTTATATACACTTCTGATTAATTAGCCTTAACTGTGTTGAAACTAACAATGGAAAAAGTCAATTTTTACTTCTTAAAAAGGAAATATTGAAAAAGTACTATATTCATCAAAATTTTCAAACTCAAGGTTTTAACTAATTTCTACTTTATAGACCTGACCCAATTTTGAGAAACATATTATTGACAATATGTTTATTCACTTCTGAATCTAACAATGTTAACTCCGAAATGCTTTAAGTTAGTTAGATGAAATTTCGTATATAGTGTTTATGCCAAGTTTGTAGATTTCTGTGAAATTTTAATCAAAATCCATTTACAGGAATTCTATCTGTTTATTTGTTAAGATCTATAATGTAGATAATAGACAAATTCAAATAGGGTTTGAACATCTGTTAGTTTGTACTTTTAAAAGGGATTTCAAGAGTTTAGATTTATGTACAAATAATTCCTAAGCTTATCTATACTTATAATAAAGCTCAATGTGTGTGTTGGCGCTCTACAGGCCAGACCGTTGAACCTACCGCTACCAAATTTGGCACATGCATACCTTGGAGGTCCGGAATGTGCACCTCGGAGCCCTTTTTTTCGAATTTTTAATTAGAATTTGAATTAATTAAAATTTAAGCGAAATTTCGACGTTTTACCGCTATAACTTCTGAAAATATGATCGCATAAACATGATTTTTACATCAATTTAAAGATTAAAAAATTAGCCTTCTAATAGTATCAGTGTTTTAATGTATAACTTAAGCCTCTATTTTTAACGAATTTTTAAAGAAATATTTTAACCATATTTTTTTAACACGTGACTGGATAAAATAAAAGAACAATAACGGAAGTTCAGTTTAAAAAAAAAAAAAACTATCATCGCAAAATAAATCTAAGTGACGGGATAAAATAAAAGAAATATGAAATGTGATATTTTCTTTAAAAAATAAATGCAAAGCAAAGGTTTCTACAATCGTTTGCAATATCTATATCAGTGGTGGGGAAACTTTTTTTAAGACGGGCCATTTGTAATAACTAGACGATCGTAGCGGGCCAAAGAATAATGCTTAATCCTTAAAACAATTGTGTTCTATAAACATATACATATATTATTACATACACTTATTATTTTAATAGTAAAAAAGCAAAAGGTAAGAAAATTATAAGCACAAAATATAAAATGAATTTAGTGTACTTCTTGAAGTGATCATCCTTCCCTGCCATATCACAGGCAACTACTAGTTCAACTCCTGTGCAAGAGATTCACCCAAATCCACCTTACCCAACTATTATTAGTGATAAACAAGGAAATACATCCCCAGTTTCTAAAAATAATTTATTAGATGAAAAAATGACATCAAATAAATCTTCAAATAATAATAATATATCCTTATCAACAAAAAACAATTCTTCCCTTGTAAATACGAATGCAAAAAGTGCTCGGGAAAATAAAAAAATGATGAAGAAGTCAAATGATAAGGAGAAAATAAAAGAATCCAAATCTACCAAACGTGCTCGCCTACTAGCCAATAAACGAGATCAAAATATCGAAAGTTCTGCAAATCGATCACTTTCCCAACAAGACTTTTTGAAAGATTCTCGAAAGAAAAATCCAAATGATGATTGTGAAGATAGTGACTCACTTCTTAAAGTTCATCCATCGGAAGATGACATGTCCACCAGTGAGGTTGATGATTCCTTGCTCCCTCTGTAGTCATCCGCTTCTGACAGTTTTTACACTTTTACTGTTTTAGAGTTTTTAAATTTATGGCTGCATTTATTTCCTGGAACTGCAGAGGGATTTTGAACAAGTCTTCAGAACTTAGAGACCTTATTTATAAATATCAGCCAACCTGTATTGCACTTCAAGAGACATATCTTAAAACTGATAAAAATAATATTTCTAATTACCAAATTTTTAGCAAACATCATATGCAAAATAGAGCTTCTGGTGGCGTTGCAATTCTTACAGCGAGTAATATCCCATCCATGCCTTTGACTCTGAACACTAATCTTCAAGCAGTGGCAATCCGGGTTCAGATGCAATCCCTGATCACTGTTTGCAGTCTCTACTTGCCTCCCAACGAAACAGTTATTCAAACAGATCTGAATATCTTGATTTCTCAACTCCCATCTCCATTCATTATTTTGGGAGATTTCAATGGTCATAATACTTTATGGGGCAGCTGTAATTCAAATGCACGAGGTCAACAAATCGAACAACTGCTTGTTGACCATAATTTATGCCTTTTAAATACTGATGAAAAAACACATTTTCATTTACCAACGCGAACATTCCATTCAGTCGATCTGGCAATTTATTCTCCAGCACTTCTGCCTTTTTTAAATTTAACTGTTGACAATGATCTTTATAATAGTGACCACTTTCCTTTAATTATTACAGATAGTAGACACAGTACTACTGGCTCTTACCACCCCCCTAAATATGTCTTAAATGCAGCGGACTGGCAGAAGTTCACCTCTCTGGCTAATATTGATTCTCATATAATTAAATCTTCAACTATTGAGGAAGCATTAAATCATATTGTCAATACTATAATAGACGCAGCAGACAATTCTATTCCAAAAACGTCTGACATTCGAAGAAAACAAAACAAGCCCTGGTGGAATGCCGACTGCCAACAGGCATACAAAAAACAGAAAAAGGCCTGGAGTATTTTCCGAAGACATCCCACCACACAAAACTTTATCTACTTTAAAAAGGCCAGAGCAGAATCCAGAAAAATTCAACGACGCAGTCGAAGAATTTCTTGGCGAAACTTTGTCTCTAATATCACCTCTAAAATATCCAGTCGCCATCTGTGGAACAAAGTAAAAAGAGCTTCAGGTGTTTCTCACACTAATAGTGTTTCTATTTTAGTTCATAATGGAAATACAATTTCATCCGTAAAAGATATTGCAAATTGCATTGCCGCAACTTTCGCTAATACTTCTAACAGCCAAAATTGCACTCCTGAAATTTTGAATTACAAAAAAAATGCAGAAAAACAAAACTTAAATTTTAATTCTCGGACTACTTTGCCGTACAACTGCGATCTAACGTTTCTGGAATTGCAATCATGTTTGTCTAGTGTCCACAACTCTTCTCCAGGACCGGACAATATTAGCTATTCCATGATTAAACATTTAACTGTCGAGTCTCAGAAAATCTTATTACTCTTCTACAATCGTGTTTGGCGCGAACACAGCTTTCCTACTATTTGGCAAAACGCAATAATAATTCCATTGTTGAAACCAGGGAAAGATCCTCAAGACCCGTCAAACTATCGCCCCATTGCTTTGACCTGTTGCCTCTGTAAATTACTTGAGCGTATGATAAATCGCAGACTAATTTATTACCTGGAAAACAATAACTTTCTTCATCCATCTCAGAGTGGATTTAGAAATGGTCGTACTACCACTGATAATCTCCTAGCCCTTGAAACAGACATCCGCCTTGCATTTTTACAAAGAAAGCATTTAGTTGCCATATTTTTTGATATCGAAAAGGCATACGATCGAGCCTGGCGGTACGGGATTTTGAAGGATTTGCATGATCTTGGACTAAGAGGAAACCTGCCTATTTTTATAAAGAACTTTTTAAAATTCAGAAAATTTCAAGTTAAAGTACAGTCCCAATTTTCAGACTTCTTCATCCAAGAGGAAGGAGTTCCCCAAGGTAGTGTTTTAAGTGTGACACTTTTTATTTTAAAAATCAATAGCATTTTAAAACAGTTATCGCCTACTGTGAAGGGCCATTTATACGTTGACGACCTATATATTTCATGCACCGGAATAAATATGAATTTTATACAAAGGCAATTGCAGATTGCAGTTAATAGCATTACACAATGGTGCAATAATAATGGTTTTAATATTTCTACATCAAAAACTGCGGGTGTTCACTTTTGCCTTAAGAAAAACTTACACTCTAACCCAGAAATCAAATTAAATGATGTAATCATTCCATTTTTAGACGAGATCCGGTTCTTAGGTATAATATTTGACAAGAAGCTAACTTTCCTCCCTCATGTAAAATTATTACGGAAAAAATGTGAAAGAGCTATGAATATTTTAAAAGTCTTGTCATCTACAGCTTGGGGTGCGGATAGAAATTCTTTGATTAAAATATATAAAGCCATGGTGCTCTCTAAATTGGATTACGGCAGCGAAATTTATGGATCTGCCAGAAAAAGCGTCTTAAGAAAACTGGATACTGTTCATCACACAGCACTCAGACTTTGTTCCGGAGCTTTCAGGACATCTCCTGTTAAAAGCCTTTATATTGAATGCAACGAACCCTCTCTTGATGTAAGAAGACGAATGCTGTCTTTGAACTATTATTTTAGAATTCAGTCAAACATGAATAATCCATTTCATAATTTTAAAATTCGCCCGTATTTAAATAGACTGCAAGCGGCTAGAAAGTCGTCCATACCAGTGTTTTTTACAAGAGTCCAAAACTTCCTTTCAGAAAACCTGCTGAATCTACAATTGACCCCTCTTCTGACAAATGTCTTTCCACCTTGGAAAAATCTTAATATGCAATTTTTAGACCTGTTCAATACTTTTAACAAATCTGAGACAACAGAAGTTATTTATCAACAAATTTTCCTTGAACACAGGCAACAATATAAAGACTTTCTTCCAATTTACACCGATGGGTCAAAATCATTTAATCATGTCTCTTTCGCAGTTATCTTCCCAGATACAGTAATTTCTTTTAAGCTTCATTCCTTCTGTTCTATTTTTACGGCAGAAATGACTGCGATTTTATATGCATTAGAAGAAATTTCTGAGAGACCGGAAAAAAAGTTTATTATTTATACTGACTCTCTAAGTGTTTTACAATCACTAAAATCGTTTTACCTTCATCCTCATAATCATCCTTTGGTTTTCCAAATTCTAGATATTTTTAACAAACTAACTTCCCTTGATTTTACTATTTTGTTCTGTTGGATACCCTCTCATGTAGGAATTCTGGGCAATGAGGAGGCAGACAAGGCCGCTAAATTGGCAAGCATTCCGGCGATCTCATCTATTTCTCTGGGTGACATAAATAAGCACATTAAAAACCTCCTGTATTCAGAATGGCAAGCTCAGTGGGACCTTGAAACTAACAATAAACTGCGTATTATCAAACCTCATATACAACCATGGACTTCATTACCGAATCGAAAAGCAGATACAGTATTTACCCGTTTACGTATTGGGCACACTAGATTCACCCATCTCCACTTGTTGCTTGGCGAACAACCACCTCAGTGTTCTCAATGTAATTGTCAAATGTCTGTCCAACATATATTGTCAGAATGTCCAAATTTCAATGCTCAGCGTTTGCACTTTTTTCAAAACACGAACACTCCATTACCTTCCTTACTTGGCAAGACCCCACATGCTCAATTTTTCGCCTTTTTGAAATCAATAGGTTTTTATCCACATATTTAAGTATTCTTAAGCTTTTTCTTAAAAAAAGTTTTCGCTTTTTTTATATAAAATTTTACATTTGAATCCTGAAAAAAAAAACATAGTTTGGCGCAGCATAGTCAATATCATGGCTCTTGTGCCAATAAAACCCAAAAAAATCCAAATCCAAATCTTGAAGTGAAGTATTATCACTTTATTTATTTATTTTTTTGCATGAGAAAAATGAAATTGAGACTGTTTTATCAAAATTTCATCATAGTCCGGTTCCATTTGCGAAGCAGAAATTCTTAAAACTGATGAAAGGTACTCATCTGTAATTCTGTTTCTTAAAGAAGTGTTCCTGAGCTTCATTGTTGATAAGATTTGTTCGCATATGTAAGATGAGCCGAACATTGTCATTATCTTCATTGAATGAGTAATTAGATTTAGGAAACTATCTGGACTTAAACTTTTATAAAATTTTAGTAATGGTACTGTATGAAAAGTTTGTTTCAGGAGAGTATTACAGTTCAGTTCTATTAACTCAAGTTGAAATTTTGCATCAACTTCTTCGTAATTAACATTGAATGGGGTCGCAAAAATTCTAAAATCTGGTTCCATTTTTCTAAAGTCCTGAAATCTCCTTTCGAATTCTGAAGATAGTTTTCTCAAATTAATTTCGTATTTTTTAATCTTATTGTTTGATATAGTGAATTTTAAAGATTGTATTCTTGGAAAATGAGAAAAATTAGATTTAGAGATCTGATTAGCAAATAATAATAACTGTAATTTGAAGCTCTTCAGGTATTGCCAAATATCGTGAGGAAACTGATTTTTCCCTTGCAATTTTGAGATTAAGTAGGTTCATGTGTACGAGGAGGTCTGTGAAAAAAGCGAAATCAGAAAGCGACGTTTCGTTTTCTAAGACGTCAAATTGATTATAAATGTCTTTATCAAGAAGGAAATTCCCAAAATCGTCTTTTAAATCCCAAATTCTTTCAAATACTTTTCCATTCCATTTCAAAAACTTACCATCCATTTTAGACGTTACCTACTACGGAGAATAACACACAAAAACGCAATTGACGAAAGCTTACTACTAACTAATGCTCTTGCGCGGGTGTTTGTTGAGGCAGTGGGAGTTTCGGGGATTACACAAACCATTACTCGAGTCACAGCGGGTCGTTGCAGATGACTGACTAAGTCGCTAACTAACTGATCTTCGGGCGGCCTCGCTTGTATTTATACCTACCTGCAAGGATTGTTCGGAATTGGAGTTTTGCAGTTCTTTCGGAAAAGCAGAACAATGAATCGAAAATGCGAGAGTGTCTGGAAGTTTCGAGCGAAGAGGAGTCAGCTGTTTGGGTCGGATGGATTTGTCCAGAATACTATAGTGTTTTGAATATCGCCGCAGATAGTTTTTATGCGGGTCGTCACATTACGAAGTAAGAATGCTTTCAAACATTCTCACGACGCCACTCTTAAACGGGCCGTAGTTTCCCCATCACTGATCTATATCATTAACTCAATAAATCTTCTTTATTTACGGTAAACCTGATTGAATTTAGACAGGATATGCATTGAAATCCAGACTTATTGGCATATTTATGTAATCGTTTGCAATATCTGTATCATTAAATCAATACTTTTTCCCTTTCTCGCTTTCTTTAAAAAATATTTAATGTTTTGGCAACATCAACGAAAATAACATTTTTAATATTTTGGAAGCATAACTGATAGTTGAAACTGACTGATTTATAAAATTAAAGAATATTATTAGGAAAAGGTGTACTTTTAGAACTTTCCGTCCATCATCTTAAAGAAAATATTAATTTCAGGCCAATCAATGCCCGGAATTACTTCAAGGCTAATGAATATGTGATTTAATTGAAAATTTTAGAACGCTTTACTCATGGCGAACCAGCTGGTCGCCAAAGGCGGCTAGTTAATAATAATTTGAGCTGCAGCCTTTTTTAAATAATTCATATGCAACTTACTTGAGAGGGTGTAATTACTAGACCTTCTTCTGATCCTGAATATATGTACACAGCCCCACCACCTTCCTCATAAGGTGCACCAACAGCAAGATCTAAAGAAATAAACGTAAAACAATATATAATAATTCTCAATTGATTATGTTCACTTGTGAAATTTCTAAAGCCTCTATTTCATTTAAAATATTTGTGAATATAATTAAAATAGCACTGTCTTTATGTATAACAAAAAAATCATCAGACTCCATATATTAACAAAGAAAAATAGAAGCTGAATATATTATTAATGGCTGCACTTATAATCTACCTAGCTTAAGAGATGTGCCAACAGACTTTAAACAAGTTTTTAGACATCAAAATGGCACATTTCACAAAAACATTTTGAAGAAATTTTTCATGCATTAGAAATAATTTCAATATCCTATCAATCAGAGTAATTAATTAATACAACTTATTAAGTATGCAAAGTCATAAAATACAGATTTATATTCACTTTTCTAATTTTATAAAGATTCAATAATTAATTAATTTCTCATTTATGCATTTCCTTTATTTCAGTTATTTAATTTACTTATTTATCTACAAACTGTATGCACATTCATATACATTTTTTCATGTACATATTTATAGATTTACTTTTCAAATATTCTTTCAATTTTATCTCAGAATATTTTCTATTATATTTATTTTGTACATGTATGTTGATTATTTCCATTATATTAAAAAATTATTTAATCCATTCTAAAATTTGCCTTTTCTTGTTTAAATTCTTTATTATTGCTTGTATTAGATAATATTACTATCATAATTACCTATTTAACATATTCAAAAGTAGTAAAAAGTTATAAATATCATAAAACTAAGTTAAAGGTTTCATATGTTAAGCAAAGGTTAAGGTTTCAATTATCATGTTTTTCATTCTACTTTTATCAAAGTAGAAGGAAAAAAACAACCAAGCTAGATGGCAATGTGCTACTGCATATAGACATGACTTTGGTGTTATTGTGTCCTTTCCGTATATGTCTGCACTTAACAATAAAAAATCATAAAGTTTTTACAAATATTAGTGAAGGCATGATGTAGTGTCAAAATCAACAGGCATTATTGCAAATGAAAACAAAGAGAAATTTTACAAAATAAATATCATTGTTTATCATAATTATAAGAAACATTTTGATTTAAACATATTACAATATAACTCTTTTTAAAATGTAACAAAACAAACATCAATTACTTTTTCACAAAATAAAAGCATTCTTCAAAATCATTTTGAAATAATTTACAATATTTCAAAATAAGAATTTTCATATGAAAAATTTAAAAACCATAAATCTTCCTTTTATTAATGCAAAAAGTAAGCCATTCTTCAATCCCTCTAATTTGTAAACAAGTTTTTTATCAATTCTAGTTCAGAAATATTTTAATAATTACAGCCTCACTAGAATTTATGATATTTAATCTGTTCAGCAATTCTCTGAATTCAAAATACAGTAAAAAGTATAATACCTGGAAAGCCATCTTGATTTAAGTCACCAGCATTTTCAACAGCAAAACCAAATCGAGATTCTGGTTTTCCAGTGATTTTAATAGGTGCTGTATTTTCACTAATGCCCTAGAATGAAAAACGATTTTTATTACATCAAATTCTAATTCTATCAAAAAAGAAAAAAAAAACCCCTCCAATCTTTTCTAATCTTACCTCGGCAGAATTCATATAAATATAAATTGCACCACCCTTGCCTTTATCAAAGTAAAAGGGAGCCCCTACAACAAGATCCAGAAATCTAGAGAAGAAAATAAAT
The DNA here is from genome assembly GCA_026543055.1 of Argiope trifasciata. Classification (NCBI taxonomy): domain Eukaryota; kingdom Metazoa; phylum Arthropoda; class Arachnida; order Araneae; family Araneidae; genus Argiope; species Argiope trifasciata. Next base: position 157,035 of record JAPMOQ010055423.1, on the reverse strand, counting down.
TTAGTATGATTGAAACAAAAAAAAATTTCATGTTTATGATTTAAGTAAATTTAATGGCCTAACAAGAATGACATAGACATGGTATATGGGCAGAGAACTAAAACTAAATTATTTTTTTAAAAAAATAAGTAGGTTTTCAACAGAAAGTTATCACAAATATGAATATCATATTTATGAAAAAAGAGAAGGGATTGATATTTCCCCCAAAGTTTAATTTTCTACAGATATGCATGCTCTTAGAACAAATATCATATGAACAAATACATGATAAATTATTTGAGAAACGACAATTTCAGTAATTAATTCCAAAATAAAAACTAAATTCATAATTTCTGTACCATGAATATTATTTTATTTAAAAATTTATAAGTTACTCATGCTAGAGAACTATATATTTTATTTAAAATCATAAAGAATATTACGTACATCTAAATATATTATTAATTTTAATATTTTCAAAAAGAAAACCTTTTTTCCTCCAATTAATCACATTTCAACCCAACTTGTTGAAAAGAACAGAATATATCTATAAAAATACACACATAGAGAATAAAATTCCCCTAATCATTCAACTTTTTTTAATTTAAAATTATATTTGAATTGTGTAACAAATATAAATATATTGTAGAGACAGAATTATACAAAAATTTAATCATTTTTGAAAAGAGAATGAATGGAGTATTTATTTTTAAAACAATACAAAGCAGGATCACTATTTAGCGAATAAATGTTCCAACACCAACACATTTATATTAAAAATGAAAAATCATTGGTATTTACTATGAGAATTTTTGAAATGCACTAAACCTTTTTTTCATATCTATATTATAATGTTTAACTTATATTCATAAATAAAAATAATTATAATTAGGAATTTAAGATACATAATTCTATTTTCATAATTTATTGATATATTTTTGAAAATTTCAACCCTTAAATTCAATTATACATTATAAGCATTAATTATCATAAAATAAACACATTAAATGTAATTAATTAGTCTCTCAAATAAACACAGTAAGAAGAAGTAGCAAAATGATCTCGTTATATAAAAGAAGAGTAATAGCAAATATTCTCACCCATCATTATTAATATCAATGGAAGTAAGGGAATAACCAAAAGACGAAGCAAATTTTTCTCCATTCAATATTAGTTGTACTACAAAAGTTACATCAGGCCTATTTTTTGCAAAAAACACAACTTGTCCAGTTCCATTTGATCTTGGAGCGCCTCCTACAAAACTTCTTGCTCCATTGAAAAATACACCAGATGTTACAGACATGCCTACAAATGCATTTAGGGAAAATATTAAAATGAATTCTTTTTATCACTCTTAAACAGGAAAACATATGAAACCATTTTAGTATATTTATTGCAATTCACACAAAACAAGCTACTTTGACTAATCTGTGCCTTTCAGAATAAGAAACCATAAGAGATATATTTAAAATTTGTCAATAAAATAGCAATTTTTATTTAAAAAAATAAACTAAGGTTAATAAAAGAAATTCAAGCAAATATAAACAAATATTTCCCAATTTAAATATAAAAGCCCACAGTAGTTTTAATATTTGATTAGAAACACAAGGTATTTTAAAACAATTAGTAAAAACTTTAAGAATCAGTAACCACAATAGAAGAGTTTTAAAAAATCAAACTATGATAAGGTAAACAAACTTCCTGCGAGAATCATAAAAAATTTTCATCTATTACAAGACTATTGAAGTCGCTAAATAATAAAATTTTGTAGTTAATATACTTTGAGCACCATAAACACAAACGTGTTATTATGCCTACCGTTCTTTTCAGTGTTCATAATAAATAACTTTACATAACATGCTCTTTAAATTCATAGCTTTCTTTTCTTCTTTCTCAGTCTGTCTTGTGCTTCGTTCTTTCAAGGTATACTAACTTATGCCCTTAGGAGCTTTACCATTTGTGTTACAAACATAATTTGTTAGATAATTTGCACATTTTTAGATATGATATGTTGCATTGTAAATTTGAATCAAAAGTTTTGAAACATTTATATAAATATTTTATTCACATCACAGCCGGCCTTCTCTATGAAGGGGCCCAGGTGCAAGAAAGCATTTGGGGCCTAATTTTTTTAGCAAAGTAAAAAAAAAAAACAGAGCACTTGCGCAGTTATTTAATAATGCATCATTTTCTTTTTGCTATTAATTAATCCAGAAAAACGACAATTTTTCCAATTTCTTTCTCGATACTTAGTATAGCAAGAGCATTTTAGCATTATACTTAACCGAAGCATAATGCTAAAACTTATATACTTAACCTTTATTTAATTTTAATTTGCTGAAAAAGGGTTCAGAATTTATTACATTTAGTAACTGACAATGTAAAAGATCAAAAAAAATATTACATTAGATATAGATAAAAGTAGACAACTGATGATTTACAAGTCCCTTTGAACTCAGCCTCGACTTCTGGACGCCGGGCACGCCACACTGTCTTAACATGTATGATGGGGATCTCCTTATTCATAAATGGATTTTTCCCATCTTTTTATGGCTATCACTGCGATTTTTGCCTAGTAAAGGCGTCAGTCGATACCCAATCAGCCACATGGAAACAAGCTTGTAGACTTTTAATATGGGTCACATTATTATTAAAGAACACTTTCTTAATCATGGTAGTGCACCCCCCCCTCAGTCATGGGACCTGGGTGCATAGCATCGGCCGCACCCACCAGATGACTGGCCCTGATTCACATACTTCAGGGAAATAATTATTACATTACATCAGTTTCTTTTCTCTTTAAATAAATGGAAATCATTCAGAGGAGGAGATATTATGTTTTAAAGTAGTATTTAAGTAGTAATAACACAGACATGTAAAAAAAATCTCACCTAAATAGCTGTATTTATCAACAGGTGAAGTTTCTTCTAAAAGAGGTCCAAAATACCATCTCTTGTCATCTTTTATTCTAAATGATACAGTATTAGTAAAAATTGTGCCTCTCCATGTAAAAGGGCCAGGTGTGCCAATAACAATAGTATTATCCTAAAAATGAAAAATAAATTGTTAATAAACAGAATGCAATAGAAGAAGCAACTTGATAGACCTGTATACCATATTTAAAGATGGGACAAATAAGGACACTATAAGTATTTTGAAGGATCTGAGCATCTGCATCCCAATCTCTACCACAAATGTATTTCAAAATCTTCAGTCGTTTTCTTCCAAGAACCAAGTTGTTTATATGGGCATGATCAAGAATCTCCTGAGTTAGGATGATAGATAGTTTATTTTTCACAATTCAGGTGTCTACCTAGTAGATACATCAAAAGATAGCTACTTTCCAATACAAAAATTCTCTGCATTTTTTTTTTTTTTTTACATGTGCTAGTTGTTTTGTGTGTAGAAAGATGATTTCACTAAATTAAGAGGAAAGGTGAAATATATATGAGGATATGTTTATTTTTAACAATAAATAAAAAATTTACAGAAATTTCAAATTAAAAAAATATAGATTAATTCTAAAAAAAATTATCACTGGAAGAGAATATTTAAAAAAAAGTCCAAAGGTGATAAGTGTAAATTTTGAAATGAAGACACAAGTGATAATAGTCTTGAAAAATAGCATGATGTCTATATTAAAAAGTATTATCAAAAGAAAACTTGTGAAAAAATGCAACATAAAATCATGTTATGAATATCCCTATCTATTTAAAATTGAATGATAGGTCAAAATTCTCCTATTCATATCAGCAGCATCCGCAATCGGGTTCAAATTTTTCGAATCCAGCTAATTTGATGCAGTCGCACAAGAGCAAAAATCTAATACGATATGCTAATAAGGTGACACTTATTAGCATATCATTGAAGAAGATGAATTTTTGTTTATCGTCATACATATAAATAAGAAGTCAAATGTTAGATAAAAAGATTGACAGAACTTTTGAGATATTGGTTGTCATGTGTGCATTTCAAGTAGATGTGCGTCATTTGATGATAAGTATGTTTTTATTTTTCGTTCTGGTTATGAGAATAACCATGTTTAAATAAATTCAAGTTGTTCTCTAATCGTCATTGCAATGATCTCTTTCTTAATAAATAAATGCAATTTACTAATCAGGTCAAATTTATCTCAAGAATAAATACACTGAATTTAAAAATTCCCTGCATTCTTTTATTTTTCCCACTCGTGAAATTTAACAACTAAACTTACCTCAGTTATCAAACCACTTGTTCCTGCTTGGCAATATCCATACTGTTCATGTGCCTTGTTAACTGGTCGGTTTTGACACGGTTGCCATGTCCTACCAAAATCCCTCAAATTTTGTTTGAGTGAATAACAAATGCCCTGACCCCATTGATAGTCATCCCCCGCTAAAATGTAACGATGAGCACAAGCCTGAAAACAAAATTTATAAAAATTAATAACAGTGAATTATTCAAATCTCACCACAGAAAGTAAGATATGATATATGAAAAGATTGAAAAAAAATACTTGAAAATTTTATTGTGAGTAAAGGTGGGTTCACACAAGGCTTATTATTGCCCTCAAACATTACCTCTATGCTGTTGTCCCAATATTGTCCTTGTGTGAACACTTGAGACAACATGGAGAACATCAGTCCCGACAGGACAATTATTTGCCATTGTCCCATTGAGATCATGTGATTTTCTGGAAGTAGGCATAATTTTCTATTGCAGGCAAAAAGTCAATTAAGCTAAAACTAAATATTATCAATATTTCTGACACACTAACTAGTTGTTTAATAATAATAATAAAATTATTATTCTGGCAAAACAAAAACATTAGGTTATATCTCTTATCAATCAAATAAAAGTTTCATTAAAAAAATTCTTATTTGGAATGTAATATATGCTCAAGTATTCAAATATTTTGTTTTTGTGTATATGCGCAGTTAATTGATGAAGTATCATTTATATATCCACGTTTTAAAGAAATTTGGATATTCTATATAAATTTTTACACCTATAAAAATCTTATTGTAGCATTTATAAAAAATGTCATTTTCATAGAACCTGTAAATTTTAACCAATTTTCATAGTTAAAATAAAAATGCATTAAAATTTAAAATAATTTCAAACAGTAAAAAGGCTGCTTATTTGCAATACATAAGTACACAAATAATTTTTTATAGATAAACACTAATTTTCATTTGTCAAAAGTTGTTTTTATCTGCCTTCATAAGAAAGTTCTAAAAGCACATTAAAATATTCATTCTCACCATCACATAACCCCCTGGTCCTCCGCTTGAAACTGTAACACCCAACCATTGGTCGTCTTTTATTGCTCTACTATTAAGACTATTAAATTCTGAAAAATGAAAGAACCATTGAATTTATTTATTAACAAGTTATTAAAAGTACAAGTACAGAAATTTCTATCATTTATTTAAACGTTTTTAAAAGCACAAGTACAGACATTTCTATTGTTTAAAAATTATTAAAAGCACAAGATACATCACAAGTACAGAAATTTTGATTATTTATTTAAAAGTTATTAAAAGCACAAGATAATCACAAGTGCAGAAATTTCTATAATTTTACTTAAAAGTTATTAAAAGCACAGGATACATACACAAGTACAGAAATTTCTATAATTTATTTAAAAGCACAAGACACATCACAAGTACAGAAATTTCTAAAGAGAATTCTAAATAACATGAGATTTTTAAAGTTTTAAAGAGTATCTTATGAGATAAGATGAATAATTTTTGATACTGAATTGATAAATGTATTTTAATAAAGTAGAACAACTTATAAATCTACATTTTTTATTTTTTGGCACAATTGGAAGATTTTTTAAAATAATTTATAATTTAGTCATTTATAAGTATTTCTCATAAATATTGCTATCAATAGAAGAAGAAAAAATCCTAGACTGAAGTAACTAAGCTTCAAAACATAATAATGGTTGAATCTGAAACATTAATAATTGAAAGGATAGCTGGCATAAAAAAATATTATGACTTGTTCTTCTTGATAGTTAATTTATTCTGAAAGAAAATGGTATGAAAAAAATAAGGAAGATCATACCTGCATTTTGATCTATTGGAAGTTGTTTACAATCTACAATATGATCCCTGAAAGTGGACAAGGGGCAGCTAAAAACAGCACCAGAACTGTTATAAGAACCACTTCTTGCTTTAGGAGCTCCAATTAGAAGCCTACAATGGAAGTAAAAAATGTTAGTACATTTTGCTTTTTACTAAAAATTTGATAATTAATTAAGGCTAATAAAGTAAATGAATTAAGAAAACTTTATTAGTTGAATGCTAATAATATGCATATAGTGAGTTGTCACTGAAATAAATCAAATATTTAGACAATGATATAAATATTAAGAGAAATCAACTTTTGCAATCAGAGCTACTTTATACTTTTTTTTATATGTACTGTATCAAACTTAATTTAGTACATGTATTTTTGATATCAGACAAATAAGTTCAATAGTTTTGAGTAACTAATAAAGTGATATTTGAAGAATATTTCAGATAGTGAAATTTTTTTCTCCAACTTAAGGACTTACTCACTGAAAAGAATGCTGTAACTTTCTTTCATGCTTGTATTATTTAAATTAATTGTTTTTGTTTCTGATTTTTGTCAAAGTCAAAATAAATTTCTGCATATGTAACACAAAATTTTCACTTTGAAATAAAATTTCATTACCATTCAAATTTATTTTTTTTAATCTTACAAAAGGAATCAATTATAAGAAATTATGGGTTATTTTAGCCTTATTTAAGCCCACCTTTGGCGATTTTTTCAAAATCCCGCCAAATAATCAACGATAATGATTCCAAAAAGGCAACCCTGACAACATCTGAAGAGAAATGCGGCAACCCTACGGGGCACTTGTTTTGTACGTCCGATCGCTGCGAAGTCTAATACCCACCCACTGATCAAATACTTTCGATTTGGCGAGATTTTGAAAAAGTCGCCAGAGGTGGGCTAAATTAGGATTTTACCGAAATTATAATCAATTTATTTCAATTTAAACCCCTTTCTTCAATAAAAGAATGAACTTTTGTATCCTTATCACTGCCTTTGAGTTTTCTTATAATAATGAATACTTTAGATGATGGTCATTCAAATATGGATATTTTATTAATATAACATCGTCATATTATAATATGTGAAATGAATGCCTTTCAATTATAAAAGAAAGCAATTCGCAATAACAAATTTTTAAGAAACTATTTAAAAAAAATCTTACGACATGAGAATAAGAGGAATGTAAATATAGATTCGCATTCGAAATGTAAACATAGATTTTCTATTATTCTATACCATGATAAATATATTTTACTAATATAACCAAAATAGCATCAATGTTTTTGAAAAAACTTTTACATTAAAAATTTATGAAATACAGTTTTTCAGAATATGACAAATTACATTAATTTCAGCAACAAGAACAACTGTTTCGAATTTTATTTGTCAAATGGATCGAAAACTCACCTACTTCCGAAGTAAAGTTATAAATATCAATAAACATCATCGTTTTTTTTTATTTATTACTGGAAATGATCTTCTTTTTCACAAATGTATAACTCACTTTTGACTCATAATAGCAATTTAGGTTTTCAAAAGCTAACAAAAAATTCTTGCGCGAATCTTTCGAAAATATCATTGCCAGTTTCAAATAAGGATTTTGTTTTGAGAAATGAAGCATTTTCTTCTCCGAATAATGCACTTAGAAATAAATAGATGTTCAAGGACAGCGATATAGAAAATAAAGCTACATGTAAAATTAATCACATTCAAAAGAGAATTGTAGTTATTATTTATTTTATTTCAATTACAATTAAAAATAAATTTTCATTACAAAATTATTCAACTTTAATTTTGGAAGAAATAATCATTTGTGCTCGTGCTGCCATCTATTGAAATACGAATCAAACAAATTAGTAAAAAATAATCCAAGCAAGTGGTAATACCGCCATCTATAATTTAAGATATATTTGAATGATTCTAAAATCAGTATTTAAATATATAAGAATATAATGGATTGATATTTAACAATTATTATTTGTGATAAGGTTATTTTATCTTATTTACAAGCATTTACAGGGGTGTTTGTGGGACCCCAAAAAATCCCCTGAAACTTTTACGGACTTATTACCGACATTTTGGAGTTTCGAGAAGGGGGGGAGATATGAAAAATTACAATTATGAAGTATTGAATGACCTAATTATAAAAGTTCAATGAATTACTTTTTTTGCAAAATTAATAACCATATATTTTCAAACATATAAACTACTACATTTTCTGTAAATATTTTAAATTACCTGAATTAATTCTTTAAAAAAAATTATCTAATTTCTGCTGCTTTTTTTTATTTTCTGATGTTTGTGGGCTTGTCTTTCTTTTGTGGTGAACTTCATAATTGCAAGAAGGTTGACTTTTGTTTTCCTCATTTACAGTGGAAGAAATTTCCTCGAGAACTGCACATGCAGAGGTAGAAACAGTTTGCTTTTCTGCTAATGTAGAAGGTTTTTCAGAGACTTTTATAGGTGACTCATCTAAAATACATGTTTTTAAGTCCTCTTGATATGTTTTCCAACTTCTGTTTATATTCAGTAAGAGATCTTTGTGAATTGGATCAGTCATAGGAGTTTTTGAGCCATATTTTTCACATGAAGTTTCTTTAGAAGCCATTAAATCATATTTAATAGTCTGCACTGCATCTAGGGAATCAATCTTAAGAGAGGTTCTATAGTTAGTGACAAGTGTATCCATTAAGTTGAATGCACTTTCCACTAATGGGCCATGGAAGCAGCTAAGGCAGGCTTTGATCAATTTAGCCAATGTAGGATACTTATAATCATTTGTGAAATTATCTTTTAAATTAAAAACTTTAGATCAACATTTATCAATTGTACACTTGACTTGATTTCCACTTTCATCAGATGTGTAGAGCATTTCTTTGGTGATATCAATATCACTCTGGTATAACCTTATTTCAGCTTCCACTTTTGACTTTTCATTATCACTAAAAATATGGGACATAAAAGATAATTTTTCAAAAGCTAATATTGTACTGGTTTTACCTCTTAGCTCTGGATCTAATGCTGTAAAACTAATAAGATATGAATTTTTAAGGGGTAATTTCTGTTTCATATGTTGTGCTGTATAAGTATAAGCTTTCATCAGAGAAATTCTTGGAATTCTTTTGCTATTGGATGATTTTTTAATAATTTCTTCAGGAGAGTGGAAGCTTCTGCACCAGTAAATATTACTTTGCTAGGTAGATGGAATTCTGGATTTAAGACATCAACCTTTAATAAATCATTATAAGATGTGCACTCTATATTTTCTGGCTTCATAAAAAAAGAGAGAAATTTTGCCATCAATTTATAAATACTGGAATGTATTAAATGAAGCATTGGTTTTTTTTTTTTGTTTGTTTGTTTCAAATAATTTAATATATGTGTTGAACTCTGGTAATACTGCTGAATATAATGCCATATGCAATAAAGTTTTATTTTGCATAACAAATAACCCATTTAGTATTCTTTTTTTTTCCGAGCTAAAGCATTCTTTGTGAATTGTGGGGAATGCAAGCAAGAATACACACCTTCAGCAATTTTTTTCTGAGCTGCAGAAATATTTCTTTTATTGTATACAGTTTCAACATAAGAAAAGTAATCCCCTTTATCAGTTTTATCCAAGTAGTGAAAATAAAATGCAATAAGAGCATCCCACAGATCTTTGATTCTTTCTAAAACACATAAAATGTACACCCACCTATGGTCTGGTCTCTTCAAGGGCTTAAGTTTTTTAATGGCAAGGGATTCACAGATTTTGAAAAAAATCTCTCTTTTACTGCAGCTTTTCATATCAAAATAGATGTCATCAAACAAATCTTCTAAGTATCTATCAAAACATGAAGCAAATTTTTTTGCACAGTTATTAGCTGTGTGATATGTGTCACCATCAATATCTAATAAGAGGGGTGCTTTGTTTGATCGTAGTCGGCTTTCAACACCCTTTTTTTTGCCACTCATGGTGTTACATGAATCCATTAATACACTAATTAAGTTTGCCCATGGATTATTATTATCTTCAATAGTATTAACAACTGCTTTAAAAACAGCTCCTGAATTGCAAGATTCCATCTTTAGAGATGCAAAATGATGAACTACAACTTCATTTTGATTGTTGTCATAAAACTGCACCAATATTGCCAGTATACTTTCTTGAGCATTGCTAGTACTTTCATCCAAATTTAGAGGCAATGGAGTCTCCTTTAAGTTTTAACGATATTTTCCTTAATAGTTTTTGCGAGTCCATATTTCATCTTATAACATGCAGTAGTCCTGGACATTTCCAACGAGTTTAGTGCCGTCTGATCGCGGCTCAACTGTTTGCAGAGTTCAATTAAATTGGGAGCTACATTGAAAGAAAGAGAATTCTGGGCGATAAACGAAGTTATTAATACCTCTTGGCGTGCTTTTCTTGTCACTATATCCAATGGCCGAGCATCAGTCTCCAGTAAGTCATCAGTATTTTTTGAATTAGCATAATTACTTAAAGTCATTGAATGTCTAATGTACTTTGAATATTTTATGTGCGTCACAGTTTTAGAATGATTTGTGAAAGCCTTGAATCCTTCCCCGCCATACTTCAGCAGTGAGTTGAAAAATCTCCCTTCATTGGCGCCACACTAGGAAAGATAAGACCTTTGAACCCAGAGTCACGTGATCGCACATCTGGTCGAACGAAGTCTCTTCCTTTTTTTTCTGCCGCGCCTACTTGCCGAAAAGAATCCAGAAGAGAATGTCCAAGAACCGGGGGAATGAGTCATAACTCGCAATAAGGAAAGAACAAAAAAGGAGTTTTCCCCCCTTTTCACGCATTATCACTGCCTTTGGAGAAAGAAAGGAAAAGTTTTCATCACACACACTGACCTTGCGTTTTCTGCTTTCTAAGCAAACAAAATTACCCAGATCAAAATAAATAATTCATTATTATTCCTACTTCCTTTTGAACGACGATCCCCCGAATTTCCGGGTATCGAAGTTCAAAATCCCCGGAGTACAAACACCCCTGCATTTATCAAAGGATTTAATTAATATATAAAAGAGTTATTGTACAGACATTCAAGATACATTTTTTTTTTAAATTCAATTATGCTAAAGAAAATTTCCCCCGAAATCTTATTTTATTTTCAGAAATTTATTACTTATTTGCCTTTAAAATTATTTAAATTTATTTCAGAAAAATGTCAGTACTCTGTCTATCAGTATTGTACAGAAGAATAAAATACAAATATTACACAAACAGAAAAGTAATGTCTTCTAAAGGCGATATCAATAATATCAAATCATGGATTTAAGAAATGCTGACAATATTATATAACAGAAAAATTTCCAATACATAAAGCAATTCTACATCTCAATATTAAAAACAAAAAAACTATGAGCAACTATAACAAGAATTAGAATAAAGCCATAACGAATAATATGATTTATAACTAAAAGACAATGAAACAGTGGATAAATTAAACTAATAATGACAAAAGAATAAAGTTCAAAATTTTACCCTTGGATACATGTATTCTAATTTATGAATATTCCGTTTAAAAGAATAGTTTAAAAGAACTACTTCGAACTGTATTCAAAACCATATTACAAAACAGACCAAGAACTCTCAGTTCATAGCGGGTAATCTAAATTTATTATTACACAAAGAAAAAGCGTAGTGCAAATGGCAATAAAATGCAAAAGATATTAAAAAAATTATGACTTTAAAGAAGAAATAGAACAAAGAAAATTTTGTAATTAATGAATAAGTAAGAATTGTAGCCGGTACAACTCAAACAAGATTCCGTAAAAAAATCTTATTTTTCCGCCTATTTTTAAATTCTTAAATATTTGGTGATTTTTTCAAAAATTATTTAAGCAATTAAAAAAATTACATACTAATACGAGTTTACCTTCAATCTAAAATTTGGTTTCAGTCTGTTCAATAGATTTTAACTGTAACTGCTTTTAAGAGTGTAAAATATTTAATGAAAGCCTTGAACACCAATACAATATATTTTAGGCGATAATAGTTTTAGCAATATTTTTCGTAGATTAAAAAACTGGTTAAAACATAATCTTTTTTTTTTTTTTTTTGCATCAGTTCTGTTACTATTTAACACAACTACTCTTTGTTAACAACTATGTTTTACCAGCAAATTAATTTTATTTAATTAATTTTTTCAACAATGTTTCAGAATTATGCTTTATATATCACTTTACTGAAAATGTTCCATAACAAACACAGAACTTTTCAGCCTATTTCCGGAAATAACTCACACATCTAAGCACAAAAAGTTATTCTTTATGATGAAGACGCAAAAAAATTACTCAACCAATTTAGAGATGCCGCAATATATTAATCACGATCGTCTTTTCCGGTGACGACTCGTCTACTTCCGCTCGAATGATTAAACATTGCCGAATGAATTCATCTTCACGTAAACTTGATAAACATTTCAGATCCATTTTTATTTCATCATTATTACAGATATATAAATACATGCAATACGTTTTAGAGTATAGTAAGCATTAATAAGTCAGAATATTCTATAGTGTATAGTCAGAGTATTCTATAGTGTTGACAGTTCAACAGTACGATGTTTTACTTTATGTTTACAAATTTGATATAAAAGCCATATACTTAAACCGTTTTTGAGTTATCTTTTCGCAAACAGATATAATGTGAAAAAATGTGTTTTTCAATTCAATGAGGTCTAAAAAATGCAAAATTGCTAAGAAATTTTTTGACGATAACAATATTTTCTTTCTGAATACTTCATGTGCAAGAAAGTAAAAATGGTAACTCGTTTATCTCAATATATCGGAAAGAGTTTTAATATGAAAAAACTCAATAAATAAAATTTGTTTTAAACCTTAAAAAAAAATCAGTTCTTAGAAAATAACCTGTTATTAATACAATTTTATCCTTTTAACTTAAACCGTTTTTTAGTTATCTTTTCGTAAACAGATATAATGTGTAAAAATGTGTTTTTTGAATTCAATGAGGTTTAAAAAGTGCAAATTTGTCAAAATTGCTAAGAAAATTTTGACGATAACAGTATTTTCTTTCTGAATACTTCATATGCAAGAAAGTAAAAATGATAACTAGTTTATCCTAATATATCGACGTGAATTTAAAATGAAAAGATTCCATAGATAAACTTCGTTTTAAACCTTAACAAAATTGGTTCTTTATTATTATTATTCTTTATAGGTTCTTTATTATTATTGATTCTTAGAATAAATCGTTATTAATATTCAGAAGCTTTCATCATTCCATCAACAATTCTAACAAGATAAGAGATAAGGTAAGTGATTTTAAAAAAGTGAAAAAAGAAATTTATCAAATGTGTATACAGTACCGGTTTAAGTGTTATCGTAGTGCTGGTACTGTTATATATTTTACATTGCCATGCCACGCCTTTCGGCATGATTTTTATTTTTATTTAATTTTGAATAATTTCATTCTTACCCAGTAAAAAAATAATTAAATATTTGATTTATTGCCGGTTTCACGTAACAAAGTTTAGTTTAGTTATATTAACGTCCCGTTGTAAAAAAGCACTAAGGCTATTTTGGGGCGGACTTCGTAATTTTGAACCACGTGTACATATGACAAAGAAATCCTTAATTTCTAATGTATTAAAATTAAAAAAATAATCTTCAAAATAAATTTTTCATTATTTTTCTTGCATTTCTTTCTTTCTTTTAAATAGATTTTCTCATTTGCAGCAGAATAATAAAAAGAAAGTAGATTCTTAAAAATTAATGCATACATAGTGTTGTTGCTTTTATATCTTTAAAAAAGCGTACAGCAAAACAATATTTTATTATCATTTTTTAACTTATTATTGACTATACAACATGCATTTCTTATATTCAAAATGCAGGATAAGAGTTTTAAAAAATTGCCGCGAAACACAATTTAAAATGAAATTTTTTAAAATTCGCGAAAAATGGAAGCGCTGTTTTTATAACAGTATTTTCTTCACTTCACAAAAGCAGGAAAAATATGCAAATACACAATTTATATTTTGGTACTGCACATGCGCAGAAACAGAAATTTGTACTTCTCAGAATCACAATACAGTTTAACCCTTCTTTGCATGACGATGGAAATTTCCATCATCATATTTAATGAATTAAAAAAATTGTACTCAAAATACGTGTCCTATAAATTGATTGCTGCTGACAATTTTTTACCGACTGCTGAGTAATAATCAATGTAGCTGTAAAAAAAATCATTTCCCACTAAAGATCACACTACAGCAAATTTGAGTTTGTTATTCCGCTGTTTATAGTGGTTAGAAGAAGCATGCGATTTCTTGAATATTTTTTATAACTAATCTGATATTTTTTAGCTAATAAAAAAGATAATGAAAGAAATTTAAAAGAGAGGGACATTGAAGATTTTGTACAAATAAATTTGCATGATGGATGTTTCCATCATACTGCTTTTTTAATTATTTTATACTATATATTAAAAATAGGATTTTTTTAAAAACCTTTTTCCTTAAATCTAGAACATGAATTATATCACCCTCATTTATTGCACAAAAATAGAAAATATCATGCAAAGAAGGATCAGGAATTTTTTCAGTCTCTGAATTAGATGGATTGTATTTTCTTCTGCTTTTCCACTAAAGATTAAAATGAAAGGTGTTAAGTAAGGAGTTTTTAAATGTTAAAGCATTTAAAAACTCCATAGCGAAGTTAAATAAAAGGCCTGTCATACGGTGAAATATCGTCTGCACTTTTTGAACACAACGATAGTGATGTCACTTGTGTGATGTCACTTCAAAATTTCACTTGATTGGTCGAATTTCGTTTGCGGACAATATTTCCATCATTATCGTCGGCATTTTCAAGATGGTTAGAAAAAGATGTTGATTGCGAAAAACTTGCTTGATCTATTCTGAGGGTAGAAAACTGCTGACCGAAAGTGCGGACAACACAATATTTTAGGCACGGCACTGATCAATTGCATTTTATGAAGTTGGCATTTTTGATTTGCAAATGGTTGCATGTGACTTCATTTGATAAGTTTAACTTGTCCCAATTTAATTAGTAGGAAACTGAAGAATTCGAAACGCAAATGCTTGATTTTCAGACTAGTTCAATATAAATCCAAAAATTTATTGAAACAAAGAAAAATTGGAATTGATTGAAAAGAAAGATTAAAAAGCAATATAATTAAAAATGCCAGTAATGAAATTTCGGAAACATAAAATTCGAATCCAGACACATTTAACTGTTTAAAAGAGTTGGCACATGATATTTTAACCACATTTTCATCTACATATGCCTTCCAGTCATTATTTTCAGAGATGAATAGCATTAAAGACTCGCTTAGAAAAAATCTGGCAGATGGCTCCCATTCAGCATATCTATTTTTCTATAAGTTAACATCTTACAATCTTAATATAAGGTATTTGTCATCTAATCTACAACAACATAAGTTATACTAATGTTTCTTTAATTTGAATTACGCATATTACTAAAATATTCACTACCACTATGCTATGCAAAATGCTGTTGTTGTTTTTTGTACTTAATAAAGAATTTTGAGTTGTTAGTATTTAGTTTTATTATTTTCCCAATAATCACAAGTCTAAATTATTTCACGGCGCGTCTATACCCAGAGCCGGCCTTCTCTGTGACAGGGCCCGGGTGCAAGAAAACCTTTTGGGCCCCCTAAATGTTTAGCAAAGTAAAAAAAAAAGAACATTTGCATATTTATTTAATAATGCGTCATTTTGTTTTTGCTACTTATTACACAGGGAAAATTACAATTTTTCTAATTTCTTTTTCAATTCTTAGTATAGCAAGAGCGTTTAAGCATTATACCCATATGCTTGACCGAAGATAATCCTTTATTTAATTTTAATTCGCTGAAAGAGGGTTCAGCATTTATTATATTTAGTAGCTGGGAATGTAGAGAATTAAAAAAAATATTACATTAGATATAGACAAAAGTGCATAGCTGATGATTTTCAAGTTCATTTGAACCCAGCCTCAGCTTCGACTTCTGGGTGCCGAGCAAGCCGCTCTGTCTTAATATGCCTGAAGGGGATTTCCTTATTCATGTATGAATAAGGAAACTTTTTTCCGTCTTTTTATAGGTATCACTGCAATCTTTGCCTAATAAAGGTGTCAGTCGATGTTCAGCCAGCTACATGGAAACAAGCTTGAAGACTTTTAGTATGTGTTACATTATTATTGTTTATAACACTAATTTACTAATTCTTAATCACGCTGGGGTCCCCCCTCTGCCGCGGGGCTCGGGTGCATAACACCCGCCGCACTCCTCATATGGCCGACCCTGTCTATACCTCATTAAACGATTCTTTAGAAAAAATGGCACATTGATCTATAAAAGTTCGCAATCCCTGTGCTAGAACAAAATATTTGCGGTATTCTTTTGGTTCCCAAAGAGCTGGTTAATTTAATACCTTTTTTCAGCGAATCATAAATTGTATAGTGCAGATCCCAATAACGAAAAATGACTCTTAATAGAAAAAATATGCAATTACCTCCGTGGGTAACTCCAACACGCGGAGAACCTCACATGGAAAAAAAAAAAATGGAATTCTTACGGGACAAGATTACCGACTTCCTACTTGATGTTGAGTGGGGGAAAATATAAAATGAATGCTTTATGTTAACAAAGAGATTGTTTTAGCTGTCTGAAGAAAATCTGTTCTGTAGTAGATAATCTTAGCGCTTAAGGTTTCGTCGCAGTCGACTCAACGAATGATTCATTCTGGAAACGACATTCTTCAAAGTTGTTCTTAAAGTGGAAGTCGATGTTCTTGAAAAAAGAACACGAATTTTTAATAAATAGGCTATTTTTAATATGAAGTTTTTAGTTATTACTACAAGAAATAAAATATTAATTAAAATTATTTTCGTAACTTTTAGGAAGGAAAATTTCTTGTTAAAAATTGTTTGAGAATATAAATTTTCTAAAATATTTTTAAAATAATAATAATTATCAAACTGTTGTCCAAGTGTTTTTCGTTTTTAACTAACAAGTTTTGCTTGGATTAAATTTAATAATTTTAAACTGATTTCCATCTCTTAGATCAATGATAAACAAGTAATATACAAAAAACATTTTAAGTCAATTCTTACTTAGGACTACAAAGAAAATTTTTATTTGAGTTACTTTTTATTAAATAATTACAATTAATATAAATATGAATATACATATGACAGAATCACAATATTCAGTGGCAAAAGAAATTTATTTTTCTAGCGGTTTGCAATTTCACCGTAGCCGGTTCTTATTCCTAAATTTATATCTTGCTAAATATCTTATACGAGAGAACTTTTTCCCGCATAAAATAAAAATTAATTAATTTATCAAAAAATGATTGATTTTCTCAAGAATTGAACTCGCATACTACACCATCACGTGAAATCCTCGCATTTTACCGATCGAGCTACTGCCTGTTGATTTCAACTCTCATTACAAACCGCTAAAACTCTAAAGTATTAAAAATTAAGTTTAATAAATTAATTAATATTTGAAAAAACTGTATTAACATCGAGTATCATCCACTGCAAGTTTTAAAAAATGTATTTGAGCTCAAGTGGATGAATAAAAAGTATTTTATGAACAATTTAAAAATTGGACAAGATATATGGATAAATGTATTTAGGGAGAGTGTGAACTAACAGCAGAAATTGAAAAAACAACGAAAAATACAAGAATAAAAAATAGTTATTGATATTTTTGTTTATTAACTAATAATTGCAAAAGTTCTACAGAGGATTTTCCGATTTATTTATCTAAATAATGGGAATATTTTGAATAAAATAAAATTTCAATGTGAAGTTTTTTAATATAAATCTTGAACTAAATGCATTCAAGAAAAATACAAAAAAATATGAATTTTTAAAGAATGATAAAAATTTATTAAATAAAACAGAACTGGATATAAAAATACTTAATACAATATTTGCACACTGTCAACTGAGCAAATTTTGTGCAATTCGGAATCCTCTAGAATACAAATGTGCACCATGGTATGCTAATTGACGAATCTTATGGGGTTGACTAAGTTCATATTTATATATAGAGGAAAATGAGTTTTTTAATAACATAAATAAAAATATTTCAATATTAATTTATAATTTATCCTTCAAACTGACTAATTCATTTCTGTATATTGTATCGACAGTATTCTATGCATTATCAAAGTTAATAAAAAATACGTCCTAAGCCAATTCAATAATTTTAAATTAAAACCAGAGGATTCTTCATACACTCTAATAAAGGTGAATTTTTGTTTTAGACGCATAAGTCCCAATCAATAAAAACCAAAATTTAACACTAAACAATAATTGCAGTCACAAAATCACATGCCAAATTTGATATATTTAAGTTTTTTTCGATTTTGAGATATCGCATTTACAAGGTTTTAAAAGTTCGGATCGACAGACGATCAATCTTTCGGATTCGGCTTAAAATTCTACAGTATTGAGGTTAAATCAGAGCACCCAATTTTAATCACTTAACTATCTTCATTTTGTAATTAGTGTGGTAATTTCTATTAGAAACAGTCTTATTCAGAACAGATTTCGTTGAAAATTTTGTGTAAAAACAGTATATTAAATTTTATCCGTCTTACTCGGATGAAATATTTCAATTGCTTTTGTCACAGGTTGACATTTTTTAAAAAACGTATTTTTCGAAATCAATAATTTTAAAACGTGGAGATTCCTTAAAATTCCGCATCCGAATTCCTTGATAACTACAATATTTTTTGTATGCTTCGTATACAAGAATGCAATTATGAAATTTAAAACAAAATATCTTATTAATACAAATTATTTCCTTGTGCAAAAATGAAATAGTTCTGGACAGTAAATTCGGGATGAATCTAATACTAACACAAAAAAAATAGAGATTGTTCTAGGTAATTCTGGACATTAAGTAACTTAGATCAAAACTAACAATTTATAGCAAATGATTTTATGTAACGATCATAGAATAAAGTTATTATGATAGTAATACTGCGATGAAATTCAACTGTTCTAAAAAAAATAGCCAAACGAAAATTCAGCGATTTCGAACACAGGGCGGAGAATACGATTCAGCTACATACCAATCAACAACGCGTGGGAGGAGTTAAAGGGATATCAAATAACAATCAAAATATCATGACGAAAGTGATAGCTCGAAGTCCAACTGAAAACCTTTAATTTTAGGCCGGTAATGTCTTTATTTTCTACCAAGCAGAAAGCTAGATTTGAATCACCATATTTAGGTGTGTAATGTCTTTATTACTCAGTTGAATTTGCGCGGTTGGATAACAAAATATAAAAAGTAGAACATTCCTTTTTCTGACATATAAAATCTATCAAGACGTTATCTGCATGCACTTGTTTACAGTTTTTGCGATCAGTGCAAAACGAGTTTTCAATGGTATTCAAGCAAGGCTTTTACATGGATTATTAATGCAAATTATTTGACTGCGGTTTAATATCCGCGGTGTCCTTAGGATTATAAAAAAGATCCACGAGATTTTTTTAAAGTTAATAAATAAATAATATTTATTAGTAGGTAGGGTAATTAATATCAAAATTAAGGTATTCGACTACGTTTAGAGGAAAATTTTTGAAAAATTGAATTTTTTAAAACTATTCCGAACTATGGTTTTTAGAAGTGTTGCCAATTATAATACAAAATACTATAAATACAAAAAAATTATTTGAAAATGCAATAAGTTTTGAGAAATAGGAAAATGTGTCGTAAATATTAATGATATTTAACCGAAACGATTAACACTCTACACAAAATTGCAAAGCAGCAATCTTATTTTTCTTTGTACACAAGTTATAGAATACAATAATGAATGATATGAACCAAAATCCAAGAGAAATTTACAGATGCAAAGAAGTTAGGGGTAAAAATATACGTATATATGCACTTTTCCTATTAATTCACAACTTCATTCTTCTAAAAACACCAATAAATGAAAAAGTATTTTACCAACAATAAAACTGTGGTATTTCATTCCCAGTATTATTTAAAACATAAGCTGAAATTTTTATATAAATACCTCTATCAATTTTTGAGATATCGAGTTAATGGTGGAGAATTTTCACGAAAATTAAAGTTTTGAGAACATTGAAAACAAATTTAAGCTTAAAAATATGATTTGTTTAAAATTTCTTGATTGATAGGTCAGGCCGTCCTTCTCCCCTGTTTTAAAAAGAGTCTGAACTACTAGAAACAATAATCCGTCAATGTGGTCGATAATCAGTGTTTTTAACGTAGTCGGATACCTTAATATTAGAAATTAACTGGATTTTTTAAAAATTACTTAGGAAGAATTCGCATATATTTCTTCTAAAGATTTCTGAATACATCTTGAACTATATTTAGTAAGATAGGTAAATAAGAGTTTGATCGTATTATTATAAAATTTAAATTAAGATAAAAATAAAAAAAACAGTAAAAATTTTGATGTATACTTAAAATGAATTGCAGTAGAAGGGGAAAAAATTATCACATACTTGTTTGTTTGTTTTAAAGTCGTCACATACAGAAACTTCCGTTTTACAAAAATGAACCAAAAATAAAATATATCCTTAACCAGTTAACTGTTTCGAGCTCTTTGGAAAATGCGCATCTAAATTGTTTATCACTCTTTACGAATAAATTCGTCATAAAGTAAAATGTTAAACTTTTTCTATGACTATACTCGTCCAAAACGCTTAACTGGTTAATTAGGCAACAAGTCCTACACCATAATATTTTATTCCGCATTCAAATAAAATACATTGATATTTGATAATAAGCAAATAATTGACATTAATTAATGTAAAATCCAGAAAAACTTTAAATTTTAAAATTGTGTCAAGAGATATATGAAAGTCAATATGGTTAAATATATTCCACATTACTTCCATAACAAGTAAATTTAAATATTCATTTAATTGTAAATTAAATCATCATTTTCCGCAATAACTTTGGAACAAAATAACCTTCAAGATTATGTTTTATTTTAATATCACTTAAGAATGAAAATTTTTTTTTAAAATGATATTCCTTTCATTTCCTTACAGTTTTTCCCCCTTTATCTATTAATATTTTTACTTAGTATTTAATAGGTAATAAATAATTGAATACAAGCAAACGATTTTGCAATAACGAAATTTTTAAACACTTCAATAATACAAAAAAAAATTTATATTATCTTAATTTTAAAACTATTTTTGGCAACGTTTTTCATTTTATAAAAACGAATTCTAAAGTTTATTTTATTGCACTATTAAAAATTACTGCTGTTAAAAAAGTTGCTGACGATTACAGATTTTGTGTATTATAATATTTTCTACAAAAACTATTATACAGAACAACCAACCACAAAACCTTTTTTTCTTATTACAAAACGCCATCATAAAAACTATAACGATATTCAGTGTATTTTTTTCTGTATATTGTTAAGATATTTTTAAGATTTCTATTCTATTTATAAAGAATTTTAAATATATAGTTTTATATAAAACCATATACTTCAGTAAATTTCAATGCGATTATCTTTTGTACCTCGCAGAATATCAAAGCTGAATTCTAGTTCTCGCCATGTATTGTGTGCTACATTTCAGTTATCACTCTAGACACAGTAACTGTGATTAAGTAAATCGATTTTTTCAAGTATCGGGACAAATGTTTCTGTCTTCTTTATAAAAACTAAAATTCACATTGAACAATAATTACCAATTTGAAACCAAAGAACTTTTTTTTCACATTGAACAATAATAACCATTTTGAAACTAAAGAACTTTTTTTTCCACAT
>JAPMOQ010055423.1:122054-135183 GCA_026543055.1 Argiope trifasciata | reverse complement strand
TCACACTGAACAATAATAACCATTTTGAAACTAAAGAACTTTTTTTTTTCCACATTGAACAATAATTGCCCATTTGAAACCAAAGGATTTTTTTTGTACTTTTTCTTTCGTTGACGACATTTTTTTAAAGAGTAATTGAATGCAAAATAGGTATTTCACATTAGTTGCAATTAAAAAAATCAATTCCACAATAAAAAATGCTACAATATTATATACAAGGTTCTTTCTTCATAATTTTTGGTAATTATTGGAAGACATTATGACCAATCTGAATATTACATATTAAGTATGGAAGTCTAATACATAATGTATAAATATGGAATACTTCCATATTTCTACATTATCTATCAAATATGGAAGTATTATAGTCCAGAGCAACACGGGTATCAAAATTTCAGTTTTTGGTTATTTCATTTCTACAGGGTTTTACTTTGTCTAAAACCACAAATAAATAAAATAGCCAAAAACTGAATAACCAAAAGCACTTTTAGTAAAGGAGTATGAAGAGTGCGTTTCTATTCCTTTTAGTTCGATATCAGATCTGATGAAGATAGTATTTCGTACCTCTCCGTATCCATTAGTTCTCACCATTGTCAAAAGAAGCATCTACAAAAAAGGCTCACTCTGCCTTCTGAACGCATGACCGGGCAGAAAGCCAATGATAATAGCAATCGCAACACCTCCACGGAAGTCTAGCAGCCCATAAAAACCTGAGGTGCCTTCGAAAATGCGCGGAGACTGGTCTCCGAGTCTCCTAAAAAAAGGACGGCAGCGCTACAAAGTCTCTAAATCAGTGCGTTGGTGGGTGAGGTGTCTGAAGACTTCGCGATTTATGCCCTCAGAGTGTAAGTCTAGTGTAAACATGGAGAACTAGGCGTGAAAATGTTGTCAACCAGTGCAAGGTGGTATTGTGAATAGTAGTGGTTTTTAGATAAACAGTAGCTTGTATAGCTTTCTTTTTAAGATTATAAAACTAATGCAATTTGTATATAGGTCCGAATTTTTTTTTAATTAAAATTAATTGTAAGATAAAAATTTCCTTTAGTAAAAAAAATTGCCAAGTGGTTTGGTAGCTCAATTTATCTGTTTTCATGAGCATGTTTTAGAGAGGTGTGGCAAAAGGTCAAGAGACAAGCGAATTTGGAAAAAAGAATCAAAAAACAGATTATCTCAATTATTTCGAGATGTTTGTCATTTTGTCTTAGCATTAAATGAATACGTACTTCATAACAGCATACATTTTCAAAGAACCTACATACTCTATTGACATATTGTTAGAAAATATATTTTACACTAAATGATACTTTACACTATATTTTACACTAAATGACACTTTGGAAGTATAATTCTAAGTCTAAAGTTTTTAATGTAAAAATTACTTCAATATAAAATATATCACACAAAGTCTTTTTTATCGTCTTGCAATTTTTTAGGCAGCAATGATTTTTAATAATATAATAAAATAAACTTTAGAATTCTTTTAAAACCAATAAAGACGGCTGTCAAAAATCGTCTGGAAAGAACAGACGATTTTTTAAAAGAATAGAAGATGATTAATTTTCTAAATTATTAGTATATTTTATAAAAAAATTTCAAATTTTGTTCTCAAATATTTTTAACAAAGGTTTTAAATGAATGTTTTCTGGTAATTCATTAAATAAATAATTTATCGTTGATTAAAAACATGAATTTAAACAAATCAATAGTTGTTCTTGATTTAAAATGTAAAGCATCTGCTTTAAAAATTTTCTTTTTATACTATCTTAATATAAAACCAATAAATATAACATTACCAAATGATATTTTTTTTAAATAAAATAGAAATATCAATAAAATAAAAATAGTGTAATTCCACATTTCAACATATCCTAGCAACAGATAATCTTTAAACTTTCTTGTTTCAAAATCGTCAGTTGCCTATTAAATATTGAAAAACAAAAATTGGCAAAGAAAATTGTTCGAAATGAAACTGCTATCATTAAAAAGGCAAATTTTTGAAATATAAGAAGGCATTAAAATTGCGGGATTATTTGCTCCGAATCACTAGAGAAAAAACAGAAAAATATCGGTTAACTACTCGATCATTCAGTTAGCTTTTGCATTCTGGAAAGTTTATGTTCTTTAAAAAAATAATGCAAAAAGTTGGTTGAATTCAACTACGAAGGATAATGAAGCACCCAAAGAGATTTATTATAAACTTTTGAAAAAGTAAATTACAGCAGTCATTTTAAAGATTTCTAAGATTATGCATGCATATTACTACATGAAAACAATTAATCCTAAAATTTAACATTTATCATAAAGTTGAAATAAAGCATATTTTTATTGAATATCTTGATATTTTTATATGTGTTTATTTTATACGATTTATGCGCGTAGTTGTCAGGCGTAAAAATTTATTTAATCGTCATCTGTATAATGCACAGCATTATAATTCGAATTTAAATATTGTTCTCACTTTTTCTGCATCATCATTTAAATTATCGAAAGTGATTTTACTTTTAATGAAATATCAACTGTGAATAATTCCAAATATCGTCCTTAAGGTTAATTAACTCCAGAAAAGTGATATATATTCTCAGGAAATTCCAATAATTTTCAATGCCATAAGTGACGTTTACTGACGTGTTTGCATAATGTAAGCATAATACTTTTATCATTGCAACGATTACGAATGACTATGGACTTTGATGAATATGACATACATATGTACTTTACTGTATATATGGTTCGTGTGTTGGCACTGTATTATCAAAACTTCCAAATTTAATTTATAATTTATTTAATTTTGTTTTTAATAAATAAATCAACTTTCAACTTCTTATTCTAAAGAAATAAATAAAAAATTTTCCTTGAGATGCAATATTATTTCATTTTTTCTACTCACGTGACACTTGCTACATGATACATTATAAATTATACATCTACAATTTGCAATACTTATATTTTGAAATCAATAATTATTATTTGAAATTATTAATTATTTGTGAGAAAAGACATCATGATAGAGAATAATCAAAGCAACATTTTTTAAAATCTTTAGATTGTTTTTTTTTATGAGATGAACAAATTTAACATATGACTGTTACATCACAAGAGAGACTACAATAAAAATTGCTATGACAAAGAATTTCGTATTTGAAAAATAATAATAATTAGACAGAAGTTATCGAATTAAGTAAGGAAACAGATATCATGAATTGAATTTTTAATGAAAACTCGCTCGCCCGTGAATTTTGAGTCCATAATTTTTGTAACAGTTTAAAATAGAAGGAAACATAAAAAGACAATTTCATAGTTTCGTTTCTATAATTAGAAGTTAGATCAAAATTTCGAATCAAAACGACACATTTTCAATCTGAAGATTTTTTTAAATATTAGAACAAATAAAAGAAATATAGCCACTGAATAAATGGAAAGAATTAAAAAAATTTAACAAAATAGAAATTCGTAAATTATGAATTATAACTTTCAGCCGATTCCTTTCATAAAAAAATCAACTCTAAAGTTAGCTAAAAGTTTACAATTCATTATAAGTTACAAATGAACTACTTTCCTCTTAACAGTAAACAGCATTTTACGTTTGCAAGTTTAAGCAATAAAAAAAAAAAAAACTTTTATGCAAATTCAAGGTTTCTTAACCACATTACGTAACTCAGCGACGAACATATGATTCACAGTTGACTTACTTTCTCAAAAAAGCACACACTACTTTATTTTTGTTTGATTCATCTTAAAAACCTTACATATTTCAATCAACGTAACCCATATTACTAAATCTTGTAAATACACGCTCATGAAAACATTAGTCACACACAGGAAATTTAGAACACAAAATTATGTTGGTAAACAAATAATTTTGTTTTATTTTAAGAGCCAACGAACGAAAGAAAATAATTTTATAAAAAGTTTCACTTTGAGGTAATGAAAGAACAAAAAAGAAAAAGAAGAAGAAAAAAGAAACGTAAAATTGTGACAAGCACCTGTGGCAGTATTTCATGAAGAATGAACTCGAATACAACCATTTACTTTACGAATAAATGAAAGACAGAATTGCTAGATAGATCGTATTTTCAAACAAAAAAATAAAAAATAAAGAAAATGGAATAAAAAATAAAAAAGAGCGGGAAAAATGCGAGACCACATGCTGACTTCAATAACAATCAGTAGGACAGTGATGTCAAGTTCGATTTTTTTTATTCCTACTATGTTTGGCTAAGGCACCATGCCAACTTTACTTCCGCATATTAAGTTCAAAGAAAAGAGCTGAATGGATTTCGTTTTTATTCAGCTTTACAGAATATTTTCCAAAAAAAGAGATTATTATCGTTTGCAGAGAATAAAAATATTGAAAGAGGAATCCCCGCGAAAACATAATACGGGAATTGCCATCCTATAAAAAAATAATCACTTCAACAGCAGGGTTATGGTTCAACTGTGGGAAAAATTGAATTAACCAAAAAAAAATGCGAAAAAAAATAAAAAAAATAAGTAGCTTTATAGCAAATCAGAATCGTCCAGAAAGTAGAGATCATCAAACTCTCAAGTTTGAATTTTTTTTTTTTGACGATTATAATAAATATTTTTTCTATTCTTCGTATATGAGATCATCAAAACAAATAATTTCAATTTACTTTGACTTCTAAACACGTTTTTTTAAAAATTTCATGATACATTAAAAATATTACGTAAAATGTAGATTTTTCAAAATATACATTTCTCCTATGCATAACGAAATCTAATTATTGTAATATAAAACAAAATGAATAAAACAAAATTAACATTTTTTCTTCATAATTTTAAATAAAAATTATTGGCAGACGATTTCTGTTACTTGTAAATAAAATCTTTGATATTAGATAATCTAACGCAAAATCCAGTTCTGTAAAATTATCTAAATGCTATAAAAGTTAATGATTTTGGAAATGAGTTTAAATATAATCATAAAAGCATAAAATATTACGATAAAGAAATTAAACCTATTTGAATTTTATAAAGAAGAAAAATTCCTAAATATGCATTATAAGTGAACTAAACATACAACGAACTTTCTAATTTAGCAGAATATTTCTAACGAAATTTCTAATTTAGTAGAATATTTCTGTCTGGTTTACCTTTTCTGTTTTTTTATAAACTCTGAATTTCTGATCATAAAATAACCTTTTTTTAAACTTTTTGATGCCCGAATAAAAACAGTTTAATGCTATTTAAACATCCCATTTTAATACTTTTTCTAATACGAAGTATAGAGAAAATAACAAATTGTAATTGCCGTATTGTAAGTGTTGAAAAATTCGAACTCGAGTTCTGACGAATTTCCTCATTTCAGACCTCCCCAATTTCGAACAACATAATTTTGACTTTATAACAATCAGTGAAAAAGACAAATCACAAATGTTTATGCTTAGAGGTTGAAATTTGGTACATAGTCTTTAAATGAAATTCGCAAATGTCTCTTAAATTCTGTGCGAAATCCATTCACAGGAAATGTCTGTCCGACCTCTAAGGGTGGCGCGTCTTCCTCGTGATTTGAGCCTCGTGACAAGCCCGCTGATCGGTGTCAGCGATTTTAAGCCTTAATTAGCGTCCCTTGTTTTTCAGTAGGACCAAACTAGGGTCAAGAGTAGTACTTAGCTACATAATGTTTCAGATTCGCTTGCACAACCCTTTTTTTCATGGGGGCCACATTCACACTACTCACAGTTAAAACACAAAATAATAACTATGCCCCAGAGCACTAGGAAGACAAGCTACCCCTACGCCAAGACGCCGGCTAACAGTTTGTTAATGTTAATTGTTAAATATCAGTTTGATAAATATCTACATACCTTATTTCTACAAAAATAAATTTTGCATTTTGAATGTACAGAGACTCAAAAAATTGATATTACATCTTACTTTTACTTGATAAATCCAACATTCAATACAAATAACACACTACTGAGAAGTGTTAACATGTTTTTATTTTTATACATAACAATATATTATATACATTGTTATGTATATATTTGATAATTGTTTAATAAAAAGTAACTAAAATAAATAAAAAAAATTCTTAGTTGACCAAAGTAGTAACTGACTTTAATTATTTGTTGTTCGAGAATTTTATGTTTTACTTCTGTTTATTCTTCCTTTTTCTCATTTCGAGATTCTTACTGAGGGCGCACCCCACAATTTTAGAATTTGCAGACATCATCAGCCTTCTTTTTTGAAAATTTGTTAGTCACAATACAAAACCACAAGGAAACCACTGAATGAAGTCATCATCTACACTCCCTAATTCCTCCCCAGCAAACAAATACATCCAAAAACAACCCATTAGATCACATTTAAAACCATCCCATTAATTCTCCTCCACAGAAAGTGCCAAACCCCCTTTAACATACGGCCCACATGGGTATCTCCCCCAGTTAGGGCACATAAACACTTGAGATTCAGGCACAGGGACCTTTCAGGAAGTGTGCGTTCGACGGAAAAAGAACATTAGTGCCTCCACTAAATCACCTCCAGAACGCAGGAAAGATTCTATTTATATAATAGAGAGAAATATGCATCAATTTCTGGTGTTCCATAAATGTAGGGATCTCTGACGCGGGCGCGATTTTCTGCTGGATTAGTCCGCGCTATTCTGACATCAGTGACACTGCTCACCTATACACATAAACAAGCAGACGGAAGGACGAATGCCGTGTTGTTTTTGCAGAGATCTGGTGTAGATCTGAGCTCTTGTGCTGGCCTATAGTTAGTAGTAGGGTTTGTGGTCGCTGCTTTGACGGCTATATTTATTTCGTTGAACGGAATGGTTGGAAAATTAGAAATAATATAAATGGACCATTGTAAATGGGCCAGTCTTACCTTGACTTCAGTGGCGAAAGATGGCGTTCTTACAGGAATAAATTTGACATTGTTACACATAATTAAAATACTTCGTTTTATTTTTCATTCTTATACAATATTAACCCCTTCCCGTAAAATGACAAGTACAGCTCGTTATTGATTTTTCATGCCATATAGCATAGCACAATGACGAGATATACTCGTCATTGTGCTATATGGCGTCGCGAGTTATACTCCTTATGCGACTAAAGTTACTGTTGAATATAATAATTAATTTTATTTAAAATTTCTAGTGTATTGATTGTGGATGCACTTTTATTACTTATGTTGATATCATAGACCACTATCATACATCGTTTGATTGCCTTGGTAAAAGTTACGGCTAAACTATTAGTAATCATTCTAATAAATTCGTTCCTTCATTCTAATAAACATTTAGTCTGAACATCTATCTTACTAAATGCTAAACATGAAGTGAAATAAACATCTTAATGAATAAAAGTAATGTAGATCAAGATGATCAAAGTGATTCAGAAAAATCAGGAAGTATGCATACATTTTACTGATATTGATAGTGAAAGTAATGATAGTGAAATATTACCAAGAGGACGAAAACACGCCACAGTGATTAATAAGTGAATTTTATGAATACTCTGGAGTCGCAGATACATTATGTGTCTGTAATAAAATAAAAATGAAGGGAGTACCTGAAATAACGCGAAACCTAGGGGGCTAATCCGAAATCACTAGAAGTTTTTGAAGAAATGCTGAATGCGAATTTACAAACTACAATTACATCCATACCAATAATATAATTTTAATTAATAAGTATAAATTAGTTAGAATTATAAATTAAACTAAGGTTTTTTAAATAAAAATTAAATAGCTATTTCACCTATAATTTTTGCATTCTTAAATTTTACTGGAAGGGGTTAAAATACTTCGTTTTATTTATAATCTCTCCTTATAATCTTGTCAGTTGATTTTAAAGGATAAGTAGAAAGAATAAAGAAGTTATTCGGAATTTAAACATATTTTTATTTGATACACTTTTTACATTTATTTATTTGCTTTCTTGTATATGAAGTAGAATTTGTTTATTTGTTTGGTTTGGGTGTTTTGGCGCAAGAGCCATATCTAGGCCAATCAAATGATAAAAGTAAAAAAAAAAAATTAAAAAATTCTCGTATTAATTATACTCACAGATGTATCAAGATAAAATTACATAAGTGTGACGTAAAAAAGGATTTTGCCAACTTAAAATCGAAAACAATGAAACAATAATATAAGCTACAGTTATGAAATGAACATAAAAAA
This sequence comes from Argiope trifasciata, assembly GCA_026543055.1. Lineage (NCBI taxonomy): Eukaryota > Metazoa > Arthropoda > Arachnida > Araneae > Araneidae > Argiope > Argiope trifasciata. The sequence goes on along the minus strand of JAPMOQ010055423.1, from coordinate 127,029 downwards.
GAAATGATACTCAGGAACTGAAAAAAAACTGCTAAATGCAGTGGAAGAGGCAAATAGCTTTTAAGAATTTAAAAATGTCTGGGTGGTATTTTTCACTCACCAAGTCTTGTAATGATGGAGAAGACGAATAAAAAAATGGATACGATGAGAATAATAAACCGGACATTAAATCAAAATATGACAAACGGTAAAATATACTTGGCAGCTGTTGCACATAGGTGGATTTTGGCCTAATACAAGATGCTTATGAGTGAAACGTGTATGCCCTATACGGAGACGAGTCTATTTGACATCTATCTCGCGTAGAGGTAGGACAGGCCACAATCCAATATGAAGTAGAGAGAAAAGATTATAACTGTCAAAATTGGAAAAATACTAGTGTCCCATAAGTTTCTTTCATATATCTAATATGAAATTAATACACAATATTTTCTGTTTAAGATATTTATTTGGTTATATAAGAATCCTTTTTGCTCTATTACCTCCCTCCATCTCTCGGGAAATCTTATTCTGCTTTCTTTCCAAAACTGCTCAGATCTGGACAAGAAATAATCCTCGAGGTGCACTTTTTATTTCGCTGAGGAATTCAAAACCCTGGTGGAGCAGATGCTATTTCTCCGTCATTAACTTCTTTGTGTAAGAACAGTGCTTCAAAAGTAGTTAAACGCGAAATTAATGATATTACATTTTCTAAAATTATAATATAGATATCACAAATTACAGTTGCGCTAGAAAATCATAACGACCGATGTAAAGATACGCAAAAGCAAATAGTTAAGATAGAGTAAAAAGATAATAAATTTAGTCAGGACAACGTGACTTTTTCCCAAGACTGTTTATTCAATGAATTCCGAAGGGGGTTCTTAAGAGCGCCTTTAAGAAATAATCGTTTTTTTAAACTCCATAAAGATGCCCTCCAAAAAAAAAACAACTCTATACATCATTATGTTAGTCTTAGATCAGTTAGAGCGAATCTACAAATGTCAGTTTAACATTTTCTATCCCAATTCAAAAGAATTAAAAAGAAAAAGAATTCGTAAAATCTGCTAAGAAAGCAATACGTTACGTTTGGAAAGCCAACTTGGACTAATATACCGAACACAAATTAGTTCAAAGACTGACTAACTTCTCGAAGAATCTTTACAAGAATACTCTATAAAACTACAGAAGTTCCTCCTGAAGTTCATCCAATAGCAACAATTAACATTCTTCTTCAAGTTTAGATGGAACTAGAAATAAGTATCCATGTAGTGTGTTATGCTAAGAAAGGCCAAGTTGACATTTAATGGTTCTTGGATCAGTCAGAACGAATCTACAAATGTCAGTTCAACATTTTTCTGGTTCAATCCAATAGCATTAAAGAGAAAAAGAATTCGTAAAATCTGCTAAGAAAGCAATGCGATATGTTTTGAAAGCCTATTTGGACTGATATACTGAACACAATTAAAGACATTTAACTGAGATATAAGGTTGGCTGAACTTTGCGAGGAATTTTCACAATAAAACTCTAAAATAACCAACCGAAATACTTCCAACAGCAACAATAAACATTTTATTCCTAGTTTAGATGAACTAGAAATAACTATCCATGTAGCGTGCACCGCCATAGGACAGACTTAGTTGACATTTATCGATTCTTAGTTCAATCAGAATGAATGTATAAATCTCCATGCAACTATCCTTTACACCAATATATAGCAATTAAAAACAAACAATTCGTAGAATTTACAATAAAAATTTCCGGTTCGTTTTGGGATCCCTAGATCAGCACTTTTCGATGATTGTATTGAAAGTAATCATCTCCTATTTCCAATTTTCTTCTCATCCCTTTTTCGGTGAAATAATCGCTTCCTGACTCATGCTGAAAAGCACAGAGGATTTTCGAATCCCAGAATGAACAGTATATGATAAGTTTAAGCAATCTCCAACTCTACTTAACGAAAGATACTGAGCACAGTTAATTTAGTTCTGAAATTTGATAAGTTTTGCAAAGAATGTATACAATAATGTTTTAAAACCAGCGAAAGTAGTCTTCCCAAAATCTGTTCATATATTTTTTATTTAACGTCATGTCAGAGATTGATTTTAAGAAATAAAGAATAAAATTAGCGAGATCAGTGTCCCCAAAACTTTCTCGCTCACTCTCTTACACAGTTGTAACCCAAGAGAGTATCTTACATGACATTAATGTACAACAGCTACGAAATATGTTTTGGCGTGAATTAATCCTTTTCACTGAATTTATCATGTGATTCTTGATTATGTTTTTGGCAAATAATTCCTGAGATGCAGTTGGTAGTATCCAAATACTGAAATTGTATTTTAAGTATTTGGATACAAATAGAATCAAAAATCCGACATAGCACCGCATTAGTAATTACAAAATTCCATGACAAATTTGATATATTTAAGTCACTGTGTTTTTGAACTACCGTATTTCCATGTTTTTAAAAGTACAGACCGGTAGAATCCATAATCGGATTTGATACAAAATTTGACAGATGCTTACTCTAAAGATGTTAAATTTGTGTACCAAATTTAATATGACCAGTTCTCTTCATTTTTTAATTACCGTGCTAATTTATATTCGATAAGCTGGATGCACAGACTTCTGAACATATTTTGCCCAAAATTTACAGAAATATACAAATTTGTTTAATTTATATCAAATTTTATCCCTCCAATTCAAAGCGACTATGAGTTATCTAAGTCACAGACGACAGACAGAAAAATGTGTTTTTCGAACCATGTACATTTTGGAATAACTGTTTTCTGTGTAACCATGCCCATTGTGTAACGACTGTATTCTGTAACCATGTCTATTCTGTACTGACTGCATTCTGTGTAACTATGTCCATTTTGAAACAACTGTATTCTGTATAACCATATCAATTTTGGAATAACTGTTTTCTATGTAACCATGCCCATTGTGTAACGACTGTATTCTGTAATCCTGTCTATTCTGTACTGACTGTATTCTGTGTAACTATGTACATTTTGAAACAACTGTATTCTGTATAACCATGCCCACTCTGTAATAACTGTATTCGATAACCATGTCCATTCTGAAATAACTTTATTCTGTGCAACTATGCCCATTTTGTAATAATTCTATTATACAACCCTGTCCATTCTGTAATAATTGTATTATATAACCATGTCCATTCTGTAATAACTATATTACATAACTATGCCCATTCTGTAATAACTGTATTCTGTAACTGTGCCCATTCTGTGATAACTGTTTTCTGTGCAACTATGTACATAACATAATAGCTGTACTCTGCATCTATGCCCATTATGTAACGACTGTGTTCTGAAACTATGTCTATTCTATAATACGTATACGATAACATTCTTCTAAGCTGCAAATCCAGACTTTTATCAATATAACATGCGAATATATCATAAATTTCACCAAAACCCACGAAGAAGGCATTAATTTGATATGAGGCGATGGTTTGTCTGCAGAAAGCGAAATCTTTCCACCTCAGGACGCCCTGCGGTTTCCTAGTTTAGCAAATTTAACTAACAAGGACTCCCTTAGAGCTGCTTAACTTTGCCTCCTGCGGTATTTGGGCGGTGCCCGCAACCTTTTGCATTCTGGGATCCCACTTAATGATACTGGAGGACGATTAAATGAGGTCCCTCCGCTGAAAAAGGTGCGTTTTGCCCGGTGCTTTTTAAAAGAGATCACCGCTGTTCGCATCTCTTTTTTATTGCTTAATAGGCGCCTTGGAGCGCGTGTGCATGGTTTTGTAGTCTGTTCTTCAGGGGAATAATTCCGTTTTTGATCCCAGTGAAGTCCTGGAGGGTATCCAAACTTATTGCATACGCTGTTACTATGTTGTGAACGTTTTATCGTTGTTTACATTGTGGTAATACTTCTACTTGTCTTTGCTTAGTTCATGCATGGCATATTAAATGCATGAATATAATAATCAATGAATGCTTTTATCTTTTTTTTCCTTTCCATATGAAACTGGTTACTTTCGCGGATGCGAAATATAGAGAGCGTAGTAGTTTTCGGATACGCGAAAGTAACCAAAAATTCGAACTGAATTTTGAAGAATCTAAACGCTTTTGATCCCCCCTGACACAGCATACAGTTATGACAGAATAGACATGGTTACACAAAGTACAGTCATTACAAAATGGACATAGTTATACAGAATACAGTTAATTCAGAATGGATATGGTTACAGAATGCAGTTGCTACAGAATGGACATAAATAAAGAAAGCAATTATTACAGAATGATCATAGTTACAAAATAGTTATTCCAGAATGGACATAGTTACATAAAACAGTTGTTACAAAATGAATATAATAACAGAATAGACATATCTTTTTTGCAAATATCCGTGCTTAGTATCTTCTCAAATTATCTTGTTCATCTGTGTTGAAGAGCTTAACAGAAATTTGCATTTCAGTATGCAAAGCATAGGGTAAAATATTCACAAAATTTTTTACGAAATAAATTATTTTCTACAACCAATATGTTCTAATATGAATTTATGCCCATTTTTAAAATCAGTTTTGTCAAAACCCGGTCATAGAATATTATATAAGTCGTCAGTTCTTCAGCGTCCAAAATATAGAAATAACCTTAAGATACAATAATACGAGACAGGGAGGAGAAAGGAAACATTAATCCCCCAAATGTCATTATTACAGTATTCATGGGCATCACACATAAACGTGCTTATGTCACTTGTTGAAGAGAAGTGTCATAAAGTGGCGAAAAAATGTCATTCCCTGAGTGTCATTTACCTTCATAACGACCTCGCGTTGCAGTCCCATGGTAGAATCCTGATTTATTGGGGGGGGGGGGGGCAGGGTTTGCGATATGATTCTTTAAAAACCCAATGATCAAGAGATGAAGTCAATGCTGAATTGTGACCTTTTACTGAGTTAAATTTAACATCTGAATTTTCCTACACACGCTTTCACCATGTAATCAAATATCGTGGAAA
>JAPMOQ010055423.1:67183-122044 GCA_026543055.1 Argiope trifasciata | reverse complement strand
TTTTTAAAATGTAAGAATACATTTACCACGCATAAATAAGGGTTCAGGTTTTTTTTTAAATATTTTCAAACCATAAATGAGAAAAATTAAAGCATGCAACATTTTTTTCTGAATTTGATGTTGGATACTGATTAAATAATCTAATTCATAACTCTTTTTTTAAATTCAAATTTATTTTCAAATTACTAATAAAAAAAATTGATCACAAAAATTTCTGGACTCCATTTTAAAATCTATGAAAAATAAATAATTCTAATAATAAATAATGAAAAATAATTTTTTTTAAATTATGCACAGAAAAATAAACAATGCAGAGAATAATAAGAAGTCCTGTTAACACTTTTCATGAAATCAGCGAATTTACTTATTTATCTAATTCAAATATAAAAATGTGCAAGAAAGAGAGAAGAATGGCCCTATATTACAGCTTTACTGGAAACCATGGAATTATTTGATCCTTCTTTGTATGAATGATGGAGATTTCCCTCGTAACATTTAGCTAACAAAGAATTGCGCTCAAAACAGGTGTGCCGTAAATTGGTTGTTGATGACAGCTTTTTCACAACTGTTGTTTAATAAGAAAAGTAGCTGTGAAAAAAAAATATCGCATGTTTCAGTCATTGTAGGGGATTTGAACTTTTCATTCCACTGTTTGTTGTGTTTGGAAGAAACGAGAGATTTCTTGATTATTTTAATAAAATATTTAATATCCTTATAATATTATATTATTCTTATAATAGAATATTATATTATTTTAATATAGAATTTTTTAATAGAGATATATTTTAATAGCTAATCTGAGATTTTTTTTTGCAAATAAAAGCGATAGTGAGGGGGGAAATTTTGAAACGAGGGAACATTGAAAGATTTTGAGTACTGAGTTTAACATGTAAATCATGAAACTGATCTGAGCTTATGTGAATCTGAGCTGAACATGTAAATCATGTACATTTAAGTACTGAGCTTAAAATGTAAATCATGTACATTTAAGTACAAAGCTTAGTATGTAAATCATGTACATTTAAGTATTGAGCTTAACATGTAAAATGCATGATCATGGATATTTCCATCATATTTATTTAAAAACTATTTTGTACATAAATTTATTCTACAATTTTTTTAAAATTTGATTTATTTCACAAAAAAATGATGCAAAGGTGGATTAAAATTATTTCGAAATGGGCCCCACACTTCCTAAAGTTGGCTCTAGTCACCCAGGAAATAAGAAATCCTGGGTAGCATAATCACCTCCTTAAAATAGAAGCCGAGGCTATTATTATCATTAAAGACTGCGAAATATATCAAGATAAAAATCATAACACGTCATATTTTCGTAGGATCCAGCCTGTCAACAGGGTCGAGATCCTATCAGGACCCGAAAAGATGGGGGGGAGAGAAGGGCAGGGAAATTAGGTGGGATGGAGAACTCCCTGCTGGAACGAATCTAGATTTTATGATCGTGCTCTAACAGCAACTCCACCCCGGTGATACGGGATAAAAGATAATGTTCTGCGCGCACCCTCAAACGCGTGCCGACAGACCCTCTTAACGGTGTGTGTGTTGAAGAGATCGCAGGGATAGAAAGATCCTGTCGGTTGTGATCATCTGAACAAATAAAAGTAGCGAGTTGAGTTGCAGAAAGGAAGAATTAACTAAATAAATATAATAGAGCTTCTTGTAATAGAAGATAAGGGCAATGGAGAAAGGACGTAAAGCTGATTTGCAAATGATCTGAGGTCATATGTCCTTAATATTGTCACGTAGATAGAACTCAAGAAGACACAGGAAGTAGAGTTAAATCAGTTTATTAGCTTAAATCTGAACACTGGGACTGAGAGATCTTCAGGTTTTATACAGGTGGGGTAAGTCCCAGAATACCTTTCTGGAGACAGTAAGAAAAGTCCAGAGCACTTATCTGGCCAATTAACCCTTTGCGGTCCTATGTCGAGTGTGACTCGACATCGCTTTTCGTTCTAAAGCGTCCTATGTCGAGTATGGTTCAACATCGCTTGTTTTAGTCTTCGAATACTCGACATAGGACGCGCCAGAACGAACAGCGATGTCAAGTCAGGACATGTCATAGGATCGCAAAGGGTTAAAGAAAGGTCCAGAATCTTCTGGAACACGAAATAAAGAAAAAACATATCAAGTAAATATACTTAACCAAATTTTAAGTCTACTGGGACTCGTACACATGATCTCCTGACTATGAGTCCAGCGTCTTATAAATTCAGCTAGGCAGACTCGGCAATGTTTCGCTTCAATGCGGCAATATTGCCGCATTGAAGCGGCCTAAAAGCCCTCAGTAAAATTAAATTGTTAAAAGCCCCAAGTAAAATTCAAGTAGCTTCTAGAGTAAAGATTAGCGCAAACTAAGCTGTCTAACCCTTTGCATTCGAAAAAGTAATTCGATGCTTAATTATTCAATGGGTTTGTTTATTTCTCCGAAAAATAAACATACATAATTGTTTTATGGTGAACTTCTTTGAAAAATTAATCTACTTCTTCCTACCGTTCTGAAAGTAATTTTAGCAATCGAAATTAAAATAAATAAAATGTGAAAATGACGCTGGAGAGCGTGTACCATCTGTGTGCAAAAGGTTATTCATTAAAGTTCAACATTCATTTTTATTTATGTAGATATATTAAAGCGTAAGATCAAAAATACATCTTCTATTTATTTCGAGTTGTTTGCTTCCTATGCTAACCAAAATCCTTAACATTGCACATAAAAGCTTCTTTTGTGAGAAGGAATAGTTAAGCGATATGACAGTCAAAGGTATGCGGGAGGAGGAGTCTAAGGGTATCTGAGTGCTCAATATGAGTAAAAAATTGATTTCGTTAGTTTGGTTTGCTTCGATTTACCATAGCGCAAATATTTTTACCATGCTGTGCCAAACAAAGAGATAAAAATCTAACAATAATAAAATATAAAATTTTGATAATAATTAATATTTCTCAAAAAATAAGCAATTTAAATAAGGGAATGAAGTTTTATGGACTTTAGGAATTTAACATGAGAGATTTTGTCAAAATTTAACAAAGAAATTGTTGGGATTTCAAAATATGGCAAACGTTGAGCACGGAGACATGAATATGGCGGACAGAAATTTGACAATACCGAACAAAAAAAAACTGAAATTTTAGTACTTAAAAACTTAGAAGATAAATGAGAAGCACATTTACATTTTCAGTAAATCTATGCCATGGGGCTGATTTTTATTAGAAAGATTTAATGAATGAACAGAGCATGTATAACACAATTAAACGAACAAAGCATATAGAACACGGGGCAACTTCTCAATGAACAGAGCATGTATAACACAATTAAATGAACAAAGCATGTTGAGCACAGGACAACTTCTCAATGAACAGAGCATGCATAACACAATTAAAGGAACAAAGGGCAACTTCTCAATGAACAGAACAAGTATAACACAATTGAACGAACAAAGCATGTTGAGAACAGGGCTACGTCTCAACGAACAGAGCATGTATAACACAGTTAAATGAACAAAGCATGTAGAACGCAAGGCAACTTCTCAATGAACAGAGCAGGTGTAACACAGTTAAAACAAAACGGCTTTACTGTCTGACCTTTTACCATTACCAAGAACATGAAATTTTATCAAAGGATTTAACTGAAATTAAATATAAGATTTTCATTAGAAAGGTTTAATGAATGAACAGAGCATGAATAACATAGTTAAATGAACAAAGCATGTTGAGCACAGGGCAACTTCTCAATGAACAGAGCATGTATAACATAATTAAATGAACAAAGCATGTTGAACACAGGGAAACTTCTCAATGAACAGATCATGTATAACTCAACTAAAATAACACTCAATCTGACCTTTTACCCTTATTATGGACATGAAATTATGTCAAAGGATTTAACTGAAATTAAATATAAACAATATTTCCAGAATCAGTCAGAGATAGCTACTTCTAAATAACATTAAACCAATCTTTTTCTTCAAATAATTATACTGGAACTGAAACAAAACATCACAATTAACAACCACAAACTCAATTAAACTCATGACCGATTTCACTGACTTTCTACCGGTCTGGGGGAAAAGCAAGTGTCTTTATCCTTATAAGGCGCGATGCGAATCAACGGTTACGATTGACATCTCATCATTCATCTGAGAGGATGATTGCTGGTTTTGTCAGCAATGATGAACAAGCAGAAAATATGGGAAGATGGCAGCGGCTTGTTTCAGCTGAAGACCGGAACGATATTCAAAGGAAAATTCTGTTTGAGGATTGTGCGTTCCAGTAGCCTTCACCTAAATAACAGGTGCTAACTCATTCTTAGGCAAACGAGGCCACACCCTGGGAACGACGCCACGAAAAACATTGGCTTCTCCTTCGGTAAATATGAGATTAGGGAATTGCAGTTTCAGTTAGTTGCTCGGAGAAGGGTAATAATGAATTTGTCATTTTTTGCTATTAGTTTCTCATTTGAGGGAAATGTGAAACTAAAACTTTTAAAAAAAATCATAAAAATGACTTTCTTTTTTAGTAATGTCAATTTTTGCTTTATTTTTCAAAACGTATTTATTTTTCTTTAAAAAATAGATTAAATAAAATGTTATTTAATATTTTTTTTCGGATTTTTCTGAAAATAGTAATTTTTATATGGTATAATCCTTTTTTTTTTCTCTCTCTTAAACTCCATAGCAAAAATTAATTTCAGGCTCATAAATTTCAGTTTCTTGAGAAATCATCTTTTATTTACAAAATTAATAATAATTTTAATAATAAGAAATAATTTATAATGAGTTTAATAATAAGAATTATTTTTATTACAAGAATTTTAATTTACAAAATACTTAATCGTTCAAGCAAAACTTCAAAACTAATATAAACAATATCCCACTTAAATATGATAATTTAATTTCAAACATGTACAATTGAAAATTTATATTCAAATCTAAAAAAATGTAATATAAAATATACTTAGTTTTGACAAATCTTCCCCGTGATCCGGGAGTCTCGGGTTCGAGCCCCGGTTCGGACAAGGTTGTTTTTTATCCTGTGTTCTTTCTGTGAGGTGTATTTAAAAACCCCACACACTACCTCACCCACCACCAGTAAAAAGTGGTTATGCAAGCGAATGTGTGAGTGTCATCTTCATGAGCAAGAAATCAAACTTTTGCCCTCGGATATTCAGATGCCTTTGGCCTCAGAAGCTATTGCACAAACTCGGCTTAAATCGCTGATTTCGTCCGCTGCACAAGTGCCATAAGAAACAAAACTTAATTTTGATTTTAGGTGTCCGACTATGTACAAAGGAAAAATTTCGAAAAATATTGGATATTTTAGAAACTACTTATGGTTTTTAGACATATTGTCAATTAAAAACACTATAAATAAATAAAAATATTTGAAAATATAATATATTTTGAAAAACGTTAAAATTTGTAATACATTTTAATGAAATTTAACCAAAACCGTTTACACTCAAGGAAAAATTGTAATTCAGCAATAATATTTTTCTTTGTACACAAGTTATAGAATACAATGATGAATGAAAGGAACCAAAATCTAGGGAAAATGTTGAGATGCAAAGAAGTTATGCGTAAAAATATGCGCTTATATGCATTTTCCCCCCTAAATTCTCACTTAATTTGTCTAAACACATCTATGGATGAAAAAGTATTTCACCACCAATAAAACTTTTGGCTCATTTTATTGCTCATATCATTTAAAGCACACACTGAAATTTTTATGTAAATACCTCTATTAGTTTTCGAGATATCATGTTATCGGTAGAGAATTTTAGCTGAAAAATATGTGATCCTGGATGATAGGTCTGACCTTCCTTTTCCTAAAAAATATGAACTGTTTTGGAAAGAGGAAAGTCTGAACTACAAGAAATAATAAGCATTTTTTTAAAAATCGCCATTGTGGTCGATAACAACCAGAGTTTTTAACGTAGTCGGATACCTTAAACGAAACAAAATATAGCAATCATACTGCTGAAAATGAAAATGTTTCAAGGAAATGTGCTTCGTGAAGTTTTTTAAATCTTGTTTTCAATTAAATTATATAATGAAAAATAGCTAAAAAGATATACAACAAATAAGTTTCTTATGTATAAAATATTTCTTATAAATAAAAATATGGAATAAGCGAGTACTCAAATTAAGAATTTAATAAATGGAATTAGCTTTCATTTGTTTAATTTTAAATTTTAATGTAATTCATATTTTTATTCAGACTGGTAAATAATACATTTTTTTATTCTTTTGTTCACATAAATATATTTCAATTTTTAAACAAATGAATTTGATGAAAAACTAATGTCATAAAAGTTTCCAGTGGAGTTAAGTTATTTTGCATCTTAGTTAAAAACCCACATTTAAAATATTCAGACAGGTTCAAATTATTTTTTTCTTTCAATGAAATTATATTATTCAATTAAATAGACTATTTTTCACTTTCAATTAAATATTCTTTTTTTTAAATAAAATCCTTTTATTTGATTTAATATTTAGAAATTAGCTGCTAGAAAAAAAATCATTTTTTCAACTTTTTGACAATACATAATATTTAATAAACATACTACATTTGGAAATATTTTTCAACACTCCCTATGGTATCCTAGATTAAAGTTAGAAAATCCGTTTGCTTTGTTTCATTTATCTTAGAATTATGTTTGAGTATATTTTTTATTTATTTTGACTTCAAAGAAAATAATTAGAAACCAACTAGAACAAATGCTACGGATACAAAACTTTGTCTTGGTATATTTGGAACATTAATTGAAATATTTGAAATATTCAGTTAGAACTCTGTTTTGGAATATTTAAAATATTTTTAGAACTCTTTTATAATATTTGGAATATTAAGTTAAAATGTTTAGAAATATTAATTGAAATATTAAATTATAGAACTTTGATTTGGAGTATTTGGAATATTAATAGAAATTTTAAGTTCGAACTCAATTTTTCCCTCAATTCCAAATTCTTAAAAAATAAATCCAGATGTATTCATTTTTTCCAAATGCTTTAAAGAAATAATTCTATTCTATAGAAGCCTTCTATTTAAATCCAGTCATTTAAAACAGAAGAATCAAATAAGCAAATCAAAAAGTATTTAAATCTCATAAAAGTATGCGGAAATTCTTATCGAATACGCTCCAAAAATTATTTTAAAAGAAATAAACAGATGTCTTACAAAATAAAATATTAATTTTTCAAAGAAATAATGAACTGAATTTTGAATGATTTGATATATCAAAATGGCAACAGCAGAGAAAGTTTCTCACTACACATGAAACATGCTTCGTACAAATAAATGATGCTATCCTTTCTCGCGTTTCTAAGTAAAATAAATGAGTATGTCACCCAAACCCATGATAAGATACGTGTTAAAATTTACTAACCGGAAACACACGAAACAACCCTTACTTTTCCCAAATCGAAACCAGCACCTCCACCGGCGGCAACATGACGAAGCAACCAAAAAATAATAAAAACATAAAACGATTTTGGAGTAAGAAACATGGAACGTGACAACCAGTTCGGGTAAAGAGAGGAAGGAGTGGGTGAAAAAAAAAAAGAAAGAACACGGACGCCCTAAAAAATATCGTCTGCGTAAAAATGTCATTTTTTCAACGATATTCGTGCTTTCTACTAAATCTTTAAAAATTTATTGCATCTAGTTTTGGAGAAAATAATCTTTTGGTGAAATTTCGTTTGCGATATAAAGCAACAGATATCGTTTACGATTTGATTTTTGTCACAGAATGCAGCATTCCAAAGGCGGCACCGAGCCGTGGGCTATTTGTGGTCGCTCAGAGATAAAAGAAGTAATATTATTCTTTCTTTTTCACCAGTTGTAGGGATTGCTCAACCTGAACTTTTCGCAGAACCGCAGATTTTAAGCCACAAAGGAAAGGAGGGGTTAGTTGTAGCCATTAAAAAGTTAGAAGGATGTTAAGAGACTAAAAATAATTCCATTTCGAGGGCACCGAAGAGCAGGACCTGCTCAGAATCTAGATTTCGAATGTGGGCGATTTGTGGAAAGAAAACGAAAATATTTCCATAACACCCAACAGAACAAATTCAATTTCGGACATGATAAAATCAAAAGAGATTGCAACAAGTGTTTTATATCGAAGTACAATATGAAAGAAATAATAATGGTGAAATATGATCCGTCATTTTATACAATGTAGCAAATTAGAAAAGTTTATAAAAATGAATGGATACATTTTATAATAAAATGAAAAACTTAATTAAATCTGATCATAATTTACATACGGTGTACTGTTATTATTTAACTTTTAATCAACAATCAAAAATGGGAACCGCCTATGTAATTTACTTTTGGAATATTATTAATATGGTTCTAAGGCACTAAAATCTGTAATTGTTTTTATTTTTTAAGCCCATTTAGATAAGTTGTTAAAACAAAAAAAAATAATTGCATAATATTACGAACACAGTTCTGTGGCACAGAAGATCGCAACTGCTTTTTAAAACAATTTTGTATGTATTTAAATCATTTCGATATCTGACGTTTTTGAAATTATTTTGATCAATAATCTTTTAAATGCTAAATCATACTGTAAAAGCATATCGATGCTTTTTTTCAAACATTCAAAGCCCATTCGTCATTCAAATTAAAATTAGAAAACGCCCTTTTCAAAAATCACTTGTTTTGAGAATAAGCAGACATGATACTAACTTGGAATTAAAAAGAAACAGCTTCATAAAATAATGAATCTTGTCAAACACAGAGACAAAAATCAAAGAAAAATACAAAGACACTCGTAATTAATTAAAGAGTAGTAAAATAAGTATGATTAATTTAACGATAAATTATATAGAATAAGTTCCTGAGATATTAAAAATACTGTAGAATTATTGTAGATATTAAAAATACTGTAGAATTTTAGCATAAAAAACCGTTCGATACTAGGAATGATGAAATTCCATTTCAAAAACGCTGAAATTCCCGATTCCGGTAAAAGATATCATGTCTGAATAAGCAATCAATCTTTTTTCCTTGCATAACTTATTTCTTAAACAATAACAATATAAAAACTTAAATTGGTGTACTAGTTTCTTTTAAAAAAATTGAGCATACAATTTTTAATGATTTAATACTGGCATTTTCATTCCAAAATTTAAAATTTACTTTAAAACAAAAGTATATATTTTTTATTTACTATTTTTATTTATATATTTATTATTTTTATTTATAACCATTTAAATAACATCATTTAAAATTAAAATCATTTAAGTAATAATTATTTTTTTTGTTTACTCTCTTTAACTTTTAAGCTATGAATATTTTTGTTTCAAATTTTATTCGTTTATTCTATGAAATATATTACACAAAACTATGCATACATCTAATATTAAAGTTTTACAGCTATAAATAATGAAAAATTGAAAAAAATTAGCAGCATAAAATTTTATATCCTGTACTAAAATATTAAATTGTTGAGTGTTTAAAGAATGCACAATTTCACATACATAATAATTTTTAGTTAAATAAAACCCATAGAATAATTTTCTTGATCTAAACTTCACAGTAACTTGAGTAGCGCGGGTTTTTTTATTTTCCTCACGTACCAAAATACTTTGTATATTCTTTTCTTAAATTATATGCCACAAATACGTTTTATCTTTCCATCTTTCTATTAGGTACACTATACCGTACATGACACATCAATGATTATTCAATTTCTTGAGATTATGAAGATTAAAAATTGAATAAGTTAGTTTTAAAAGTTATGAAAGAAAAACTTAGCGATTGTTTTTTCAAAGCACGATTTATACACACAGATATATTGTTGATAAAAAGTCAAAATTCCATTTACTGCTAACTAGAGTAATTAAAAGGTAAAGTTAAATGTGATTTCCGATATAATTTGCAAGCGAGTTCACGCCAAGACCAATAGAGAGAAATGCAGAGCATTTTCCCTATTAAGAATATGAAACAGAAATAGGGATAAAAATAAAATCAGGTTTGAGACATTTTAACAGTTGCCGTCTCATTTCTAGAAGCGCTACTGGAATTTAGTGCACGTTTCAGACAGTTACAGTTACGGTTCTTATATCTTTCGAGAGGATTAGAAAATCATTACATATATGAAATAAAAATGTTTTTAAATTTGGAAAGAGAGTAGGAAATAGAATGCAGATACATTGAATTTGTTACATATACAATGATATAAATGTGCAATAAATTTGAATGGCCAAATCTTAAACAGGAAAATGAAGAAAAAGTTAACATGGGGGAAAAACTTTTAAAGGTGTAAGAAGCGATTGTATTTTGATTGCCATTGTAACTATATTAGATATTTTCCCAAATATGAAACATACAAGTTTGAAATTTCGGCGTGATGAGTAAAAGGATAAGATAATAAAATAAATCAGTAAAATAAAAATCGATATTCTGGCCATTTTTATTATGTTCCCTAAATTTTTAAGGAAAAAAAAATTCATACAGCTTACTATCAATTTTTTACCACAATGAGCTGATAAGATAATAATTTAGTTATGTAAAAGAACATCAATTGCCATCTTCGTTATTTATATGTATTCAAAAATATTAACTTATTTTTGTATTGGGGGAAAAAAATTTAAAAATCAACTGAAAACTAATTCAAAACTAAAAACAAGTCGTTAAATTTTGGAAACTATACATATATATATATACAAATATATACGAGATTTCTAGTTTCCGAAATTTTACGATTTGCTTTTAGTTTTGAAAAAAAACAAATAAAACAGAAAAAATACAGCCATCGTGACCTGAAGCTATAAATACGAATAATATTTCATCGGAATATAACCATTTAAAATCTCAAAATATCGTCTGAAAATCACTTCAAAAATTAGAAATAAAAAAAGATAATTCTTTCACTCAGCTAATAACCACTTTCTAATCTTTCAAAAATAAATAAAAGGAATACAGCTTATGACATTATTAAATCTCGTTCATGACCAACAACATAAGCTGCAACCGAAACCTAAAACTAAAGAGAAAGAAAAGAAACAACACCTCTTCTTCAGAAACTTCAATCACAGAGCACGCCTCCTCCATATTAGTTAACTCTTCAATTATTCATGCGGCTTGCCACTTGCTGCCCCCAGGGCTACATATGGAATCGTTTCTAAGTTGGCGTCAGACAGGTCAGAATACGTAACGAATTGCGAGAAATACTCGAGCTACGTTTTATGTCCACATATGGAATTAGCTCACTTGTTTCCATTTTTTCTTTTTTGTTTAATATCGCTGTTATTATTCTACATCACTTGTAATCGCCGGGGAAGAAAAGCGGCAAAACATGGCGGATTTCTTGTCCGTTTTTTTTAAATTCTATTCTGATCTTGCGACAACAAAGGCGTTAATCAGCTGTTCTTAACGATGGAACAGGTGATACTTTTCGTGTTCGTTTAGAAATTCTGTTTAATTCTTTATTACGGTTGCCATAATTTGAGTGATATATAAGCTTGTTTGGTACTTACAATAGAATCAGTTTCTCTCTATCTATCTATCTCTGTTGGGAAAGCTGTAATGATTTAAACGTGGACAGACTGTAAATGTATATATTTCCTAGATTTCTGTAATAAAAATATTAATTAAACATTCTTTTATTTACTTTCTTCTAATATTATAATAACAAAGGCACTAATCAGTGGTTCTTGACAATGTCATAATGAATTTTTATCTTTATGTTTACAATTTGAAAGACGAATATTCTTTTCAGTTAAGTCCGTGTGGTTTACAGCTCATCTGTGAATAAAATTGAAATTCTAAGTTTATTTTCTTATAGATAAAATAGGCAATATGATAAAAATTTAATTATTTAAAAATGATTCCGCGTTTAAGAGCTCTTTGAATTTTGGAAAAAAGCATTCCGAATTCTCTGTATTTATGAATACGATAACTCAAAAATGAAACATAAGGGCATTAGAAAGAATTGAAATTTTGAATGAAATCCATCTAGGAACAATTTGTTTGTTCATATGTGTATAGACACACTCACAAAAAAATCAAACAATTGAATTTACGGTATTAAGTATATGATTTTAAGACCAGGGTTACAAATATGCATTAACTTTCTGATAATTTGCTCTTAGTTTGTAAATCGGTCAACTCTTAGATATACTAAAAAGATTATCTATATAGACAATATTTGATTTGGTTTGGGTTTTTTGTATAAAAAATGCAGTCTGTATCGAATTTGAGATCAAATTCGCCATCAAGAAGAAATGCTTTTCCATAAACATTATGATAAAGTTGTTACACAAGAAACCGAAGTTACAAAACATTTTTTATGATAGAAAATAAAATGTAAGAAAATATTAAATGCATTTTTATTTCTATCATTTATACTCATGCTCGTAGCCACTCACGTCTGAAGAAAATATTACAAAAATGTTTAGCTAATGCTTTTATGTGCAAATGAATTGCGATTCAAATGGTATCAATACAAGAACTGAATATGTTTATTAGCTTGAAAGATATTTGGACTAGTTTAAAAAATATCCTTTAAAATTATAGTTACACGAGAAAAAAATATATTATTACTAATATATTAATGATATCACTGAGCCAATAACTTTTTTCAAGTTTTAGATGCAGTAAAAATAATGTCCCACGGATAATTGGTTCCAAATCATCAAAATTATGAAATTAAGAAGGAAAATCACTTTAGGATGAGTGAATTTGTACGTCCTTGCGTATATTTTAGGACTGTCAGAAAGTTTGATAGCAGTTATTGACCAGAAGGGTAAATAATACAAAAAGACGAAAATTTGACTAATTCATTGAAGCACAAAGTTTTCATTAAATTTTTTGATAAGGGCTCTGTTTGTGAAAACGAAACAATACTTACGCATGATTTAATAATTACATTAATATAAAATTATTTTATGAGATAATATTTAAAGTTCATCCATATGATTCTTTATTCAATAGTACAGTGTCTCAAATCCCATGTTTTTTAAAAAAAACTAATTTCAAATGTAATTTTTATTAAATATGTTATTATAATTTATGAACTGTAATTTAGCATTTATAGTAAATGACTGATGTTAAGAAAATTAATTAGATATAAATGCAACAGACTTTAAAATCATGCTAGGTAACAACATTTTTTAAAAAAATTCAAGAATGCTCTTTTTTTCTTAGATTTGATGTTGTTTACCAAAAACTCATTTGAAACTAATATCCTAATAGCAAATTCGTCAGTGCTTTCCAAGAGCTAATGAGGATGTGTGTGACCATTTGAATAGTTTAATATGAAATTATTATAACAAAAAACAGTAGAATTAATTAAGAAACAGATTTACCGCAAAAAATTGATAACATGGTTTTTAAAAAAGTTATATATTTTTTTTAAATTTAGCCTTAAAGCGAAATGGTAATCCTTATTTGGTAGAATAACCGATGAAAATATTTATCTTTTGGCCACAGATAATTAATCATGATGCTATTTTAAAGAAGTAAATGTAATATATCTTCAAGAATCTTAAGAAATTCTAGATTACATCAATGCCAATAATAAGCTTTCAAATCTTCCACACACATGCAGCAATTAAAGCTTGTTTTCAGATTTTTCCATAACAAGTCTAATAAACGCTGTGTTACCATTAGTTTAGAATATTTTTTATTCCTTCCAATGGCAATACTGAATCGAATAACATAAGCAAACAACTTATAAATAAGATGATATTCATTAATATACAAGCTCCAATTTTCAAAATATTACCACATGAATACATTCTACATACTACTTTATTTCGATCATCCCTCTTACACTCCGATATAAAAAAGTAAAAGAAACGCTCCTTAGAAGATTAAAATAAAAATAATAAAAAAGAAAGTCATAAAATCAGTTCTCGGAAGTTTTGATTGGCAGATAGAGAAAGCAAGGAGTGTCAATGAGGATATGACTGTGTTTGGTCTAGGCACTCAATTTGAGAAAATTGTTTCCTGTCAATTTTTTACGGTTGTTATTGTAAGCATAATTTAATTCAACCTCAACTGGGTGTAAAAATGGTTGATAAAGTTCAACACGAATTTAAATCTAGGATGGATTTTATGCATCCAAACAGAAACATTAAAATTATCCCAGCCAATAATACAGATAGATCTATTCATAGTTAAGCTTAACGTAGAAAATCTAAAAATAAAAATGAAGTCTCTTCCAGAAAAATTTTTAGATGTTTTTCAGAAAAATAAATGATATGCATTAAAAATGGTTTGATTTACGCTTTTTAATTACTTCAAATTACTATTTACATTACTATAGGATTTCTTCAACGTAGTCTCAAATGAGATCGCGTAACGTTAAGTTAATATTGGAGCAAAAATTTCTATGCATTTTCACTTATGAGTAAAATAGTATCTACATAAAAATAAATAAATAAATAAATGAAAAATTAGCATGTGTAAAAAATTTCACCGCCGTATATTTTTAAATAAAAATAAAGTTAAAGCTTTTCTTTTTTTAATATTTAATTTATATTTAATTTCCTGATTTCCTTAAACGAATCCAATTCTGAGAACACACGATAGCCCTACAAATGATTTGTTTCATACTATTTACTTTAAAATCTTAGAGTATTTTTTTTTATGTTGGGAAAATTAGGTGTTGACAAAGTGTTGAACATGAATTTACAAAATGCAATTATACTTATAGCAATAATATAGTTTTAATTAACACGATATCAGAATTACAAAATGAACGATTTTTTTAAATTAAAATTAATGGCTTTTCATAATTAATTCTTATTGGAAGGGGTTAGTTACAGCGGAGAGGGAGGGGAGGCACAATCACACATCTAACCGATAGAACGCAGGTGAAGAACAACCATGCCCGAACCAGAGCCCGACCTTCTCTATAAAGGTGCAAGAACCATTTTGGGGCCCTAAATTTTTAGCAAAATAAAAATACAAAAAACGAACGTTTGCATATCTTTTTAATGATGCGTGATTTTGTTTTTGCTATTCATTACTCCAGGAAAATTACGAATTTTGCAATTTCTCTTTCGATGCTTA
This sequence comes from Argiope trifasciata, assembly GCA_026543055.1. Lineage (NCBI taxonomy): Eukaryota > Metazoa > Arthropoda > Arachnida > Araneae > Araneidae > Argiope > Argiope trifasciata. Next base: position 107,002 of record JAPMOQ010055423.1, on the reverse strand, counting down.
TTACAGCAAAAACGTTTAAGCATTATACCCATATGCTTGACCGAAGATAATAATTTATTTAATTTTAATTTGCTGAAAGAGGGCTCAGCAATATTATATTTAGTAATTGGCAATGTAAAGGATTGTAAAAAATATTCCGTTAGATATAGACAAAAGTAGATAGCTGATGATTTACTAGTCCATTTGAACCCAGCTTCAGCCTCGACTTCTAGGTGCCGGTCAAACCGCTCTGTCTTAACATGTCTGACGGGGATTTCCTTATTCATAAACAAACATTTCCCGCCTTTTTATGAATATTACTGCGATCTTTGCTTAATAAAGGCGTCAGTCGATGCTCAGTCAGCTAAATAGAAACAGGCTTGTAGACTTTTAGTATGTGTAACATTATAAATTTTCTGAACACTGTTTTGATTCTTAAACGCTTAACTGTTTTGCCCAAGTGGCAAACGCGCATTAATTTATCGAATTTTGATAGTTGTAAAAAAATAGACAATTCATAACGATTATAATTCAATATTAAAATTACTAAATAAATCTATTCAAGTATTCAATGGATTTCCGTTTGAATCAAAATAAGAAAATATTCCGAAAACAGAAGGTGTCATCTTATTAGATAAGGCAGAAAATAAAACATTTAAGTGGTTAAACACGGTGGAGGGCACCCTCAGTCGCGGGGCCCGGGCGCATAGCACCTCTCAGATGGCCGGTCCTGGCCCGAACAGGGACGTTCAAATCAAGGGGAAGACTCACTAGCCCTATACCATAGGTTCCCAACGTGGGCGATAACGCCCCCTTGTGGGCGTTTGAAGCTTTCAGGAGGGCGGCAAAAGATCTAAAGAAAATGAGGGGGCGTTAATATGGTATGAAGGGGCGTTAGAAGATTAACCAAATAATGTACAATAACTTCAGGGAATAATTCCAGGAAATTTTAAGCATGGACATACCAGATTGGGTTTTGGATATTTTTTCCTATGTCAACACAGCAAAAGCACCTCAGTTAGAAGAACTAATAAAACTGACGACAAATGAGGATCTAAAAATTAAATTCAAGAATGGCTACCAAGAATTTTAGTCTATTTCGCAACTGCATTCAGGGTTATGGCCGATTGTTCAAAGACTTCTGACAGCATTTCCCTCTTCATATTAAGCAGAATGTGGATTTAGTGCTGAGGCAACATTGGTAACGAAAAAGAGAAATCGACTCCCTATTACTGAGCGCGGCGACTCACGATTGTTTTTAAGTGAAATCAGCCTGATATTAACAAGCTCCTTCAAAAGCATCAAATTAAGCCTTCTCATTAGTTAAGTTAGAAATTCGATGTCTTTAAATTTTAATAAAAATACTTTTTAATATAAAGAAGCATGCGTTTTGATTGGTTTCTTATGATTTTGATTGGTTTGTTATGAACTAGCCGCCTTTGGCGACCAGCTGGTTCGCCATGAGTAATGCGTTCTAAAATTTCCAATTAAATCGTATATTTTTTAGCCAAAATTTAAGAAATAGTTTAAGTTAAAAAATTCAGTTATTAGTAGTTAAAGAGTCGGTAACTTTATTCGGAAAAACTTTTTGAGTTTAATCTCTAATAAAAATGTTTTTTTCGGTGACATTGCCAAAATGTTAAATATGTTTTCTAAAAAAAGCGAAAACGAGAAAAAATTATTGAATTAATGATACAGATACTGCAAACGATTATAGAAATATGCCATTAAGTTGGGATTTCAATGCATATCCTGTCTAAATTCAATCAGGTTTACTGTAAATAAAGATAATTTATGGAATTAATGATATAAATATTGCAAACGATTTCTTAGAATCCTTTGCCTTGCATTTATTTTTTAGAAGATATCACATTTTATATTTCTTTTATTTTATCCAGTCACGGGCTGAAAGTTGTATTTCTTTAGATTTGATTTGGATGACGGTTGTTGTTTTTTTATTTGAACTTCCGGCATTGTTTTATTTTATTTTATCCAGTCACGCGCTAAAAAAACATGATTAAAATATTTCTTTAAAAATTCGTTAAAAATAGAAGCTTGAGTTATACATTAAAACACAGATACCATTAGAAAGCTAATTTTTTAATCTTTAAATTGATGTTAAAATCATGTTTGTCCGATAACAATTTCGGAAGTTATAGCGGAAAAACGTCGAAATTTCGCTTCAATTTTAATTAATTCAAATTCTAATTAAAAATTCAAAAAAAGGGCTCCGAGGTGCACATTCCTGACCTCCAAGGTATACATGTACCAAATTTGGTAGCTGTAGGTCCAACGGTCTGGCCTGTAGAGCGCCAACACACACACACACACACATTGAGCTTTATTATAAGTATAGATATAGATTAATTCGTATCATCAAAATGCCTGCCTGTCTTTTATTCCTCTTTTTTTAAATAAACAAGAATTTCAGTAGGGTTTCCAACAATATTCTATTATTTAATTCTTGTTTTCACCATGCATTATGTACGCTATTATTTATCTGGAGGGGGCGATATTGAAATATTCATTAGAAAAGGGGGCGCCAGTTCAAAAAAGGTTGGGAACCTCTGCCCTATACCAAGACGCCGGCTTAATATTCTATTAATATACAAAAAAGTCGAGGTAGAAATACTCCCGCTATTTCCATTTTTAATGATACCTTTAAAGCGAGATACCGACATCATTACGCTCGTATTCTAAAGCGTGTTAAAGAACCATTAGCGCTGCCACTTTGTCGATCTCTCCCCATTTGAAAAAATAAATAAAAACAGCAACTCGTAGAGTAATGCCCCATCATGAAAATGAAACATAAGACTCTCAGCTGCCGAAAGTTGGCGCGCACAGGTGTGTGGATGGGAATGAATGAAAAATAAAATAAATGAAAACGTTGGAATCATTGTCAAGTCGGTTGGCCATAACCCAGGAAATGAAGCGGATTATTAGAGAGGGATGAAAATAGACTGTGGCAATGTGGGAGGTTTTTTGGGCGAAAAAAATAAAAAGATTAGAAGTGAAGGGAGGTTACTCTGACAGAAAAGGATGAACGTGTAATTCCGTGGAAGAAAATTCATTCATCATTTTCTTTTAGTTCTGGTGTCTTTTGGAACTAGCAAAAAAAGTAGAGAATTTATGTTCTTTTGTTTTTGAGTGGTGTTGCTGATTTGTGTCAGTCAAACCTAATTTGTCACAGGATCTCGTGAGGGTTTCAAAAGATGAGAGTTAAGTTAAAAGAGGGTTTTAGTTGACTGTGACAAAGAACATTTAATTTTAATGTTGTGAATAATACGTTAACAAATATAAATTCAAAAAGAACAAAGAACATTTAATTTTAATGATGTGAATAGCACGTTAACAAATAAATACGAAAGGAACACAGAACATTTAATTTTAATGCTGTAAATAATACGTTAACATATATAAACAATTCAAAAGGAGCAAAGAACATTTAATTTTAATGCTGTGAATAATACGTTAACAACTATAAACAATTCAAAAGGATGTTGTTTGTCCGTATTATTAGTTGTGTGGTGCGGGCAGATTTGCCCTAGGCATTAACATAATTAATTTAGATTCCATCTCACATCAGAACTAGCCAACTCCATGATTTCGAAAAAAGGTTTTTATTAAAACAAACATATACCTTTTTGGCCAGAACACAACTGCCTTTTTCTTTTATTCTTTTCGAATTCAGAATTCGTTTTCACAAAACTTGTTTAAAAAAGAATAACCATTAGATTACAGAAGAAAATGATTCATTCTTCCAGAACAAATAGTTCTTTTTGATTCTTAAAGAATACCACTTCTCTGAGTTCTGACTGAAGAAATTATTTACATAAAAACGAAATACTAAACTAATTAAATATACATGAAATAATCAGAACTTTAAAGGAAACAAAAGTTGATGTTGCCACCACTTTTTAAAATATAAATTTACAATAATAAATAAAGGAACAAAAATCGTTCCACAGAGGAGAGCCGCCACAAGTTAACATGGTTTATTTTTATGATAAATCAAATAAATAAATAAATTTTAATACAAATATAAAATTATCAAACAATTGCTGTTTCTTAAATAAATAAATAAAACATACTAAATGGATGCCAGACAGATAACTCACAAATACAACGAGTTAGATGGATAGTTTTTTTTTTAATTTAATCACTGAAATTATGGATATATATTAAATTTTACATCAAACCTATGCACTAATTGAGTCTGTCGATTTCTTGCCGCTTATATGACGAAACTATTTAAATGAAATGACACATTCTTTTAGTATATATTAAATTCGAAAAGAGTTCACTTAGATTGCTTATATTCAATAGTATTTACAGCTTTTTTTAAACAAAAATATAGAAATTCAAATTTAAAAAAATTAGCTAAGTAATGCATAAAAGTAGTAATTATAACTGCTAAACTTTTTAATTCTCTTTACTATCTAATGAGATTACATCTTCTATTTTGAGAATAGTTTTTATTCAAATGGAAATGCATTGAATACTTGATTCATCGAAGTAATTTTAATATTGAATCATACTCGTTATGAATGGTTTATTTTTTGCTTACAACTATCGAAATTCGATATTCGATGCACGTATAAACCCCTAGAAAAACACTTAAAGTATCGACAACGTTCGCACGAAAAATTCTGAAAAATTGGATTTTTTAAAAACTATTTATGGTTTTTTGATGTATTGTCAATAATAAATACTATAAACACAAAAACAATTATTTGAAAACATAAAATATTTTGAAAAATGAGAAAATTTGTAGTAAATTTCAATGAAATCTAACCAAAACGGTTAATTCTTTACACAAAATTGTAATGCAGCATTCCTATTTTTCTTTGCACACAAGTTATAGAATACAATGATGAATGAAATGAGCCAAAATCTAAGAAACATTTGGCGATGAAAAGAAGTTATAGGTAAAAATATGCGTATACGCATTTTTACCATAAATTAACAACTTAATTTTTATAAAAACACCCATAAACGAAAAAGTATTTCAACAACAAAAAAAAACTTTTGATTCATTTCTTGGCCCATATTATTTAAAATACAAGCTGAAACTTATATGTAAATATTTCAATCAGTTTTGGTGATATCATGTTAACGGTAGAGAATTTTAAAGAAAATTGAAGTTTTAAGACAAAGGTTGGCTGAAAAATTTGTGACCCTGGATGATGGGTCAGTTCTTTTTTTTTTTTTTTTTTTTTTTTTTAGAAAAGCTAAACTGTTTTAGGCTGAGAAAAGTCTAAACGACAGCAAATAATACGAATTTTAAAATAATCTCCAATGAGGTCGATAAACAGTGTTTATAACGTAATAAGATACCTTAAGCGATTAATGAAATGTCAGAGATTCGTCATGTTCATTATTGAGAATTAAGCCTTGGATACCAAAACTTCTCTTAATAATTTGACTAAATATCGCTGACTTAAGTTTATCAATTGCGCTTGTGATTTGCGTTTCCTGGATTCTATGTTTGACATCCTGCCAGAAGACCTACTTAAATGCAATCAGAAACATAAACTTCCGCTCATTCAACCATTCATTTTAGCTAAATATTTTCTATTTCGTTTTTTGCCGCGCGTTTTGAGCAATAGGTTTGGTATTTCTTCATTTTTTGAGTCTTACTAAGCGTTGAAAGAAAAATTAAACAATCATGAATTCTAACAAGATACCTTAAGAATTTCTCTCAAAACTTAAAACTTTAAGACATGGGTAGAAAGAAAATCTATATAAATGAAAATGAATGTTAGTCTGTATGGCTCTTATGCGCGGTCGTACCGCTCATTCGATTGTGATAAAACTTTAAATACTTATTATTTGCAAATACGGGATGTTTATAGCCATAGTAAAATCATCTAATATATAAAAAATGTTTTCAGATCTATTTACCGAACTCTGAATGATGATCTATTTACCGCATTTATTAACCAAGGATTAAGACATAAATAACTCGCCAAGGAGACACAACAGATTCAGTAAAGATGCTGATTTCAAGGTAGACGTTAATATTTCGTAGCTAATGTACGTCAATGCAATGTCTTTTTCTGAGGTAATAATTTTATTAGAGAGGGTGCGAGAAAGTTTTAGGGGAACTAATCCTATAGGTTTGAAATTTTAACTAAACATTTAAGAAAATTTTAGCGTTTGTTGCAGTAAATTCCGAAAATATTACAAATAATTTTGCACCATCTTAGTTTTCAAAAAATTGTATTTTCAACTGTATTAAAAATTTTATGGTATAAATATATTTTCTATTTTTAATCAATTTTAAACGAAAATATTTTAATCACATTTTCTAACTTTAAACTTGAGAACTCTGAATGAATATTAAACGAATCACGAGATATAATAAACAATTTCTTTCATTACCATTCTGAAAGAACACCAAGTTTTACAATTCTATCAGAATACATAAATTTAATACATAAAATGAGTTTTTCCTTGTAGAATAGAATAATAAAAATAGAATAAATACTATTTATACTACTCTTTTATATATCCATCAATTTCAATTAATGAATTCATTACGGACAAGAAAATAAATATCATTCTTAATTAAACAAGATAAATATTTCAAATTTCGAACGACATTCCCATGATTACTTGAACGGCAGCAACGCGCCAGAGACGAACTAGTAAATAATAAATTTAGTATGCAATTTCGATGTCTTTTCAGTACTTAGAAAGTTATTTAATTACAAAGGCCTAAACAAACATATACCAAATTCATCCATCTAACTGAAAGCGAATTTTAATTATTTATGTTCATAAACAGATTGATATGTTTCGAAAAAATTTCTTAAACACTTTTCAGAATCGGAGAGGTATAAAACGACGCGATTTGTCAAAATCTCAAATTCCGAGTTTTTTGACGATTACTTTTAGTTTAGTTTAGTTGTATTAACGTCCATTGTAAAGCAACACTAGGGCTATTTTAGAACCGATCTCATCATTTTGAACCACGGTCAAATGACGAGGACGACACCTGAGCTGGCACCCCCCTCTCCACGCCACATCACTTCACACAAATTTAACGTCCAAGAGACCCCCTTACACGACGGTTCTTCTGTGGAATTGAGTCTCGAATCTGAAACCCTACGATTCCGAAGCGGCGACCTTACCTTAATACTTACTCTAAACTTAGTATACAAGAAAGCCAAAGAGCCAAAGTCGGCATACTTTTCACAAATAAAATTAAGCATCACAACAGAGTTCTTTTTTTTTTTTTTTTTTTTTGTATTCTAATCCTGATGATGCCACAAAAAAAATCTTTAGTGATGAAGCATCTAATAACGAAAGGAAAGACAAAGAAATGAAATAAACAAATAAACAGCGGCGAAATTCGGGCAGTGAAAGATCAGTCACGCTCCCACGTCCCCGCCTTCAATTATCTGCTGATCAGAGCACCGCGTTCGGTCTCACAAATTGATGATTATCATGTTCCAAATTATAAATTATGTTCCTAATATGGACGCCGTTGTTTTAGCGTCACGCACAATGGATCATGAATCAGAACTCGCCGTGACCCTTCCGCTCTTTCTCAGCTACTGGAAGGAGGGGGGGAAAAAGTGAATTAACTTCCAAACACATGCAGATGTTTCGGAAAGTAAGTTTTGCCTTGGTGAGAACGTGCAAGTTTTGTTTATTTATTTTTCATTTTCCCAACTTTTGTAAAAATCTCTTTTGTTTCGTCAAGTTAGCAACATAAGTCAAGTAAAAATTTAAATTTAATATTGTTCGAATCCGAAATTATTTTTAGTTTCGTTTGTTTAATTATTTTAATTTAGATTTGTTTCATTAATAGGTTTTATTTCATTTAACTTTTATTTTTGTTCATTTTTTGCAGTTTTATTCCGAATTAAATTTTGATTTCGATTCCGATATAATAAGATTCGGTTTTCCGAAATAATTAAATTTAGATGATTCTGGAAATCAGTTTTAATTATTTAGTGTTTTTATGATTGATTACTTTATATATATATATATATATATATATATATATATATATATAAATTTATTTTTAAATCAATTACTACTTAGGTCAGCATAGAATTTTTTTATTTTAGTTACTTTTTATTGAATAAATATCAAGAAAATTAAGTATAAAACAATGATTGATTTTCGAAAGAAGTGAAATCTTATTCTTAAATTTCAAGTAAAAAATACTAAAATTCTTTCATTTTTACAGATTCAGCTACTGCCTGTCGATTTCAATTTTCATTGCGAACTGCTTAAACTCTATTTAAAATATTAAAAATGAATTTAATATAATTCATGAATTAATATTTGAAGAAAAACTGTATTACGATCGAGTGTCGTTCACTACAAATTAAAAAAAAATGTATTTGAACTCGAGTGGATGAATTCAAAATATTTTATTCACGATTGGAAACCTGAGCAAGATATATACATAAATATAGTATATAGAGAGTGTGTGTAAATCATTAAGAATTGAAAAAAAAATTAAAAAACCTGATTTCCTGAACTTTAATCCTAGATTGTAATTGAAAAAAAAAAAAAAATGAAAATACTAGAAATGTCCAAAAACAATCAATAAACAAAAAAATCAAGTCGGATCATTATTTAATAAAACAAAAAAAAACTAAACTAAATCCAAAAATATTAAATAAAACTTTAAAAAAGTAAAAAAATTAAATAACTTTTTTAAAAATTAAAAAAATAGTAAAATACAATTTAAAAAGTACTTAACTAGAGTTTTAAAATTAATCAATATCAAAATTAAAAAATGATTAAATGCTTAAATCTATAGATTAGTATAAATTTATTTTCTTTGCGGAATTGAGGGGAGGGGCATAAGAACGTTATTCTAATGGTCTCTTCGAACTAGTTAGAAGATTGGCAGGCACATTTTTAAATTTATTATTTTACTAGCCGCCTTTGGCGACCAGCTGGTTCGCCATGAGTAAAGCGTTCTAAAATTTTCAATTAAATCACATATTCATTAGCCTTGAAGTAATTCCGGGCATTGATTGACCTGAAATTAGTATTTTCTTTAAGATGATGGACGGAAAGTTCTAAAAGTACACCTTTTCCTAATAATATTCTTTAATTTTAGAAATCAGTCAGTTTTAACCATCGGTAATGCTTCCAAAATATTAAAAAAAAATTTCGATGATGTTGCCAAAATTATAAATATGTTTTTTTAAAGAAAGCGAGAAAGGGAAAAAAGTATTAAATTAATGATACAGATATTGCAAACGATTACATAAATATGCCATTAAGTCGGGATTTCAATGCATATCCTGTCTAAATTCAATCAAGTTTACCGTAAATAAAGAAGATTTATTGAGTTAATGGTATAGATATTGCAAACGATTGTAGAAACCTTTGCTTTGCATTTATTTATTTTTCAAAGAAAATATCACATTTTATGTTTTTTTTATTTTATCCAGTCACGTGCTGAAAGTTGCATTTCTGTAGATTTATTTTACGATGATAATTTTTTTTTATTTGAACTTCTGGCATTCTTTTATTTTATCCAGTCACGTGATAAAAACATGGTTAAAATATTTCTTTAAAAATTCGTTAAAAATAGAAGTTTACATTATAAATTTAAAAAACTGATACCATTAGAAAGCTAATTTTTTTATCTTTAAATTGATATAAAAATCATGTTTGTGCAATAATATTTTCGGAAGTTATAGCGTAAAAACGTCGAAATTTCGCTTAAATTTTAATTAATTCAAATTCTAATTAAAAATTCGAAAAAAGGGCTCCGAGGTGCACATTCCGGACCTTCAAGGTATACATGTATCAAATTTGGTAGCTGTAGGTCCAACGGTCTGGCCTGTAGAGCGCCAACACACACACACACACATTGAGCTTTATTATAAGTATAGATGAAGAGACGTTCATTTTACATTTTATTTTGAAAAACACTGCTTGGATATTTTTCTGTTCTTTCGTCTTTTTCCAATTCCATCAATATTTAATATATCTACTTTTAACTGAATTGTTAACAAGTAAAAAAAAGAAACAATCTGGAATATTGAAAATTCAAATCTAGGACAATTTTTCAATCAGTGATAAACAGTTGAAAATTGGAATCGATCCAGTTAATTCACTTTTAATTACAAACAAGTAATTAGATAATTACACTGAAAGTAATTAAGCAATTCGATAATTACTTCTAAAGTATATAAGTAATTTGATAATTACTTCTAATGTAAATATGTAATTAGATAATAAATTCTAAAGCAACTAAGTAATTAGATTGTTTTTAGAAAAAAAATTAGATATATATCAAGAACAAAACGGCTCCTTTAAATGTTAAGTTATCTAAAACAAATAAATCGAGAATGATAATAAAATAAAATAATTTCTAAAGTAATTTCTATGAATTGAAAATAATTAAGAGCTCATGAAATTAGTCTGAAGTCATAAAATAATTAGTTTTAAATAATTAATTATTTCAAAAATTAATATTAATTAATTTATGAATATAGTTATTTTCCTGCTTATTTTATTTATGCTGTTATACTTTATAGTTCTTTCTTTTTCAGTAAAATATAACTCATCACACTTGTAGAGCATAATGGATTAATGATGATTTTCGGTGATACATATATCATGTGAGAGAATGATGTTGTTTTCATTAGGAGGATTTGAAGCTCGAAATCATGTAGGCAATGATTAAAGCATAAATGGCAATTTTTAATTTAAATTTTTTCTTGGTAGGGAAAAAAAAAATTTTTTTTTTAGCTCTCGTCAATCTCGAAGGAAAAAAAGAGTTTGTTCAAAAATTGTAGCAAAGTTTGTAGCAATAACTTTCAAACCGGTTTAAACTGGATTTTAGTTTTTCAATGTTCTCACATAATAGCTCAAAATTTGTGACAGCAGTTTTTTTTTTTTTTTTTTTTAAAAGAAACTTTCTGGCTATTATACATTATGCCATCACTAGAGCATCTTCTTGCCAATGAGGTAAATTCTTTAAAAATTCAAATAGAAGCTTTGTATATCACTAATTGGAACTACTTCGGTAGCTGTTGTACTCATTCATAAAATCCAACAAGTTACTTACTCTAAGTAACAAAACACCCACTACAGACTGGAACATACAAGTTTTACAAACGTACAATTATTTCTGAAACAGAACGCAGCAGTACGAAACACTGAGTAGCTTATATTTTAATTTTTATTGCTTTAATTTCAAAATATTGTATTGCTTGGAATGAAGAAACTTTGACAATCATGGATTATGTGATTACTCCAATATCTTCTCATCTACATTTTAATTTTTTTTTAAACAAATGACAAACAGAATCTTTGTATACGACAAACTGAAACAAACTACTGCGGTAGCTGTTGTACTCATTCATAAAATCCAACAAGTTAACTTACTCTAAGTAACGAAATACCCTCTACCGACTAGGAACATGCAAGTTTTACAACCCCACATTTATTTCTCAGACAAATAGAACGAAACACCGAGCAGCCACAGACTTAATTGTTCCCTCATGTCACGAACAACAAGACACTTGGAAGCAGAGTCAGCAAAAATCGTCTGCTCAGATCTCCCCTAAGTCCCCATCTGCTTTTCGCTGACAGACTCTTTAGCGCGACGTGGTGACGTTATGTGCTAATTCGAGCATTCGAACGTTATGGAAGAGAGAGAGCAAGGGCAGAGCACACGTGGTAAATCGGTCGCCTTTTTTTTTTTTTTCTTCTCTCCTCTCACTGGCTCAAGTGGATGGAGTAATCCCACTTTTAAGATCACTGACATAACTGAGATTTTTCGGCTACAGCATCCCTCTGCCCCTCCCTATTTTGGCTGAAAGTTTGATTGCAAGAAAATGGATCCTAAAGATGGCCCCATAATCTCTTTTTGAAGCACGGAGTTATGCGTTTTGTCGTTTTCAATATGGTTTGACACTACGCGTGCAGAATGAAGTAGTAAAGCGTGACTCTCCATATTGTTGACTACATCACTTCCATCCGCCTTATCATCATTCAGATAGTGTTTTCTTTTCTTTTTTTTCTCTCTCTTTCTCTTCTTTTAGAGGTTGCGGTGGCTTGGTGGTAAAGTCTCGGCTTCGGAACCGGAGGGTTTAGGTCTGAGACCGAATTACACCGAAGAACCTTTGTGTAAAGGGCCGGTTCCACGACCGGAGAAACTTCAGACGAGCCACGCGTTCCCCCATCAGGCCCCTCTTGCGTATTTTTGGGATCCTTGGATACCTGAACATTTTACCAACAAAGTGTCAGTAGAATCGACAGTCATCAAAGGAGCCCAGTAAACCGCAAGAGGGATCGAAAGGGGAACGCGTGGCTCGTCTGAAGTTTCTCCGAGGGCGTTAAAACTCGGCTTAACTGGATTTGGTGCATGTTAAATCAATCGGGGCCTTTAAATCGGGCCACTTTAAATCCGTTACCTTTGGTGTGGTGTGGAAGTTTGGAGATGTCACCCAAGGTGTCGCTCTCGTCATCTGATCACGGCTTAAAATTGCAAGCTCCATTCCAAAATGCTTTGAAAATGGAAAGTTAATAAAACTAAACTAAAGCATTTTTTTTTATTGTTATTAGAGCAACAGACCCTCGATTTTGCGATACATAGGATGTTGATAAGCAGTAGCAGTGGTCTCCTCAAATCTTTCCAGCATATAATCTAACAAAGGTGAATGAATTAGTGAGTTTTAGATGAGTTTTTTCTAACCGACCGTAATCAAAATTTAATACAGAATTATTATTACAATCAAAAAATCACATCAAATTTGATATACTTAAATCATTTCGTTTTTTAAGTTAAGGTATTTACATTCTTCCGAAAAATACGTTCAATTTCCTGTTGGAAACGGGTTGAAATTTAATAATGTTTACATTATAGATGTTAAATCTGTGTATTGAAATTTTATTCGTCTAGCCCGTTTGTAGTAATCATGTTAACTCATATCCGAACAACCTGACAGACAGATTTCGTTTCAAAGGATGTAGCTGAAGGATTTGATGGAATTCAACAAAAAAATCGTGTACCATAATCATAAGTCATATTGTCAGATACGATATGATGATTCATTAAAAACGATTTGATTATCAATGAATCAATAAATTATATTAAAAATAAGAAAAATATGGTCCAAATAGTCACAAATTCGAGATTATTTCGGCTTTGCAATCTAAAATACAAGATTCCTTTATTTAAACAAATAATTATATTTTATCTCACGTCCAAATCGAAGATTTAAAACGAACGTGAAAGGAAAATAATTCTAAATACAACACTAAATAAACTTTTCTTTCAACGAAAAAATCAACAAGAACATTCAAAAAAAGAAAAAAAGGTGCAGAGAGTAAAGAAAAGTTGCATTAGCTGCATGACAAAAGCACTTTTAAACAAAGTTGATGTTTTGAGCAAACCGACGAAAGCATTAAGAACAAACCGAAAACATAGAATTCCTTTGTTCCCACCGTTGCGAAGTGTCATAATAAGGAATTTCATTGCCATCGCAAGCTCCTATCTCATCCGAGAAAATCGTTTGGAGTGGCCACCTGACAATAATGATGCCATTTAAGTGCTGCAAAACTTCGTGGAGAAAAAAGCTAGCTGATGGGTTAGACGGATATATTTATGACAGAAAAAAAAAGGTGAATCCCAGTGTTTATTTTTTTATAATGAATCATAGCAGTTATTTCTAGATGTGGATTAAAGAATACGTTCTACAAACCTAGAATGTTAACAGAAATTGGAAGGTAGCTTTTTAATGAGGATCATAAATTTATTTCACTAATATTTCTGGATTTTGAGTTGTTCGCGTAGAATCAAAGAAACGTAGATAATAAATCAGTAGTTTATTACTTTGTTATTTATTGCTATGGTACGGAATGATTTCGTTCAAAGAATGTTCATCAGAGTAGAAAACTTCGAAGTACAATAAAAAGATTTGTGATTTGGTAGCAATTTCTTAATTCCTGATTTCCGTTACGACATCCGCAATTCTTTTTAAGAATTTTATTATAAAATAGATTCTTATTACAATAAAATTCTTTTTAAGAATTTTATTCTAAAATGGATTTTACTTATAATGATAAAGTATAAGCATATATGAAAAGGTTCATAATTCTTTCTAAATTCTTTTTCAGAATTTTATTATAAAAAGGAATGGTCTGTCTGCAGTTGGATGTATGCTGTTTAAAAATACACAACTGCTTCTAAAACAATAAGAGAAAAAAAAATTTAACCATATTCAGAAGTTATAAAAAAAATACAGTATCCGGTTCGAGACTATCCCACCTAGTTTTAAAAAAATAAAAACTCACTTAGAGTTAGTTAGTTACCTTTTCATAGATGAGTATCATTTATGAAAAGGAAAATCGGTTTGAGTAACTTTTCAACTGAATTAGGCCTAAGATTTACGTTAATGTTTTGTTTGCTTACTGCATTTAAATTAGGCATTACAGAACTTACGTTAAAATGGGAACTGTTTATATCCTTTATTTGCTTTTTATCTTAAAAAGTCTCGAAACGTTCAGTGCAGAATACAAGCATTTATAAATTATCAGAATATAGCTCTTAGTTTTAATCTGACGCGTTACCGGCAATTATTTCTATGATTCACTGGCCTGCTGTATCTTTCATATTTAACGTGACTTGAAATAAACGTAAATACTCAGTACACAATAAGAAGTAACAAAATACATATTAAAATCTTGAGTTGTGGTATGAAAACTTAATATTCAGGTATTGGTGTGCGTGAGTTCACAGAACTCTTTCTCATTCGACTTTTTTGTTATCCGGTCAACCCTTCCGCCCCATTACCCGGATACTCGGGAGTGTACTGCGCATATCGACACTCCCTGAAACTTAAAGTATATAAATTAATAAAATATATTAAATTAATAAAATACTAAATTTATTAAATACATAACCTCGTTCGCTGAAAACAAATAAAACATTTTTAAAAATGCAAAGATAACAATTTATAAAAAAAAAATTTCATAAAATACAGGCTCAAAAATGGTAAAAGGAAAAATTACAAAAATGTAATTTAGTAAGTTAATAAAATACTAAATTTATTAAAATACATAACCTTGTTCATTGAAAATAATTAATTAATTTTAAAAAACAAAAGATATACCAACAATTTATAAAAAAATGTATTCGTTAAATTACTCATTTAAAATTTGAAAAAGGAAAAGTAAAAAAAAATGAAATTAATTTGAAAAAAACATATCAATATTGAAATTTATTATATAATACGGAAAATTAATAAAGATTTCTCAAAAAAAATTGCAAGGTTAACATAGTAAATTAATAAAATACTAAATTTATTAAAATGCATAACCTTGTTCATTGAAAATAATTAATTAATTTTAAAAAACAAAAGATATACCAACAATTCATAAAAAAAATGTATTCGTTAAATTACTCATTTAAAATTTGCAAAAGGAAAAGTTAAAAAAAATGAAATTAATTTGAA
Source organism: Argiope trifasciata (assembly GCA_026543055.1). Classification (NCBI taxonomy): domain Eukaryota; kingdom Metazoa; phylum Arthropoda; class Arachnida; order Araneae; family Araneidae; genus Argiope; species Argiope trifasciata. The sequence continues at coordinate 91,574 of JAPMOQ010055423.1, read as the reverse complement.
AATAACATATCAATATTGAAATTTATTATATAATACGGAAAATTAATAAAGATTTCTCAAAAAAACTTGGAAGGTTAAGATGCTTGATCAGTTGATAGTAGTTATGCATTTAGTTGAAAATGCCTTTCTTTGCGAATAAGAATTCTTTACGATCTTTTTTCCCCCTTTTTCTCTCTCTGCTAAGCTTTAGTTTGAAGAAAATAAATAATCAGAAAGTTTTTTCCTTGGTGGGAATTTTGTTCCAACTTCAAAAAAGCGGATAATTTTTTTCTTCTTTTGCTCCGTCTGTAAGAACTTATTTCGGTGAGCAAAAGCTCAGTTTTACCTCATAATTAAACACAAAAAATTATTTTTCCTCATAATTGAATAAACCTGAACGTCAAAACATGTTGGGATAAACTATTACTGTCAGTTGGTTTTGTTTGGAAAGTGATGAAAAAGGTCAAGGTTCTTTAAGAGGAAAACTTGGGATTTTTTATCTATTTCTGTTGTCGGCTGGCAGATTAGGAAACTAAGACGTTGTAAGAATTCGTATTAATTAAGTAAATAAATAAAATATTAGTGTATTAATACTTCATTATTTGTTATTTAGAAGCCATTGAATTTCATATAATTGCTAAATCGTTTGCAAGGGCAAAGTAGTGAAATGCAATTTCATACTCTTCTTCTTGTATACAGCCGGCCACACCACCATCACTGAACGTAGCAGTATCGACAGGATTTGTTGTGCCGACTGATGAATAAGTATTGTCCGAACAGTCAAACTAACATTCCTTTCTTAGTAGTAAGTAGCTGTCTTTCTCCTCACTTGCACACTCTCAAATAGTTGGAATGAAACTATCCATCTTAAACATCATATTTTTCAGGGTTTTGAGATGACCTGATACCATCAATACTGTACTTAAATCATTATTTACAATCTTCAGGTCCTTCCTTAACTCTGAGATCTTCATACATTCCATTAAATAGTGGTAAACCTAACCAATTTCTCCACAAATGCATTTATTTTCCTGCGTTCTTCCGAATCTTTGGAAATATGCCGGAAATCTCCCATTCCAGATATTATTTGGATTATAAGTGGATGTTATCTTCTTATTTTAATATCCGGATTAGGAATAAAGCTGAAAGTTACTTTTCCTTTTTTTGGATAAATACCATCTGTCAAACCATTATAGTTTTATTTCTCCTCTCAATTCTCCTTGCAATTTTATATTCCATTACAATTGGGTGAAAATTGTAACTGCGCATGATATTTATACATCAATAATTACATGTAACACAGTATGATCGCGGAATATGCTAATATCTCCCATTACTTTATGCTCACAATGAAGTGGCTTCTGACTGCTTTGGAGGAGGGGGCAAAAAATATATTTAGCTGTTTTAATGCAAATATGGAACATGATTACTGCAGGAGCATAATTTTTTATTTATTTTTTACGTAATCATCATAAATTATCTAAGTGTTCCTTCTCGGAGACGCTATTTTCCTTTTTCAGCTGTGGCTGCCATGGAAACCGACGCATGTGCATTTTTTTTCTAGAACTTTAATACGTTTTTTTATTCTTATTTACTAGAAATTTAATACGTTTTTTTATTCTTATTTACTAGAGCTTCAATATGTTTTTTCATTCTTATTTGCTAGAACTTTAATACGTTTTTTTATTCTTTAATTAGACATTCAGATTTGTAATGTCTAATTGAAATGTAACGGTGAATATATTTGTGTTCATGTAGGTTTTCGTGTTCCTCAAAACATGTCATTATTCGTATAATGATATTTTTAAATTCTTGAGAATTCGAAAATACATTTTAGACGTTAGATCATAGATAATTCAAATCACTGAACCACATAATAGATTTAGAATGGTGCGATTGCATTTAGAATTATTTGGTGAAAGTTCTGGCACAGCAACACAAAGTATGAACTGAAAAAAAAATCGATAGAAAAATTACCGGCTAACCTTGTTAATCTTTTTAGTTTTGCTTTCAACGTAAAATGTTTTTCCAACACATTAATTTACAAATTCATTAATTAACACAAAAATTAAAAGCCATATAGTAAATGTTCAAGTAAAATTCACTGAAAAGTATTATAAATTCTAAAAACTATAAAATTACATATTAGGATTATTTCAGAAATATTGCCGGACATGATACATTCAGAAATTATGTAAAAATCCTATCATATGACTTTGATAAAATTTAACGGCGTTGTATTCCCCACTGACTAATTTGGTGGCTCTTTTCTACTTTGAACGTAGTTGTTGCACTAACTCAATTCCACAAATGTTCATTTGTGGAATTGGGATGTTTTCACGTTATCATTTCATTTCATGTCACTTTTATAAAGTCAGTTAACGTTTTAAATTTAGATTAAAAACCGAAAAATATAGTAATACGATTCACAAACAATTAGGATTAAGAACGAAAAATAATTAAAATTTTAGAATGAAAACCCTATAATTATAATACAAAAAGTGTTCAGCAAAAACTAAATAGATATTTGAAACTTTCTGTTTGAAAATTGTTGTCTCAATTCCTCAGATGTCCACTTGAGATGTTCATAACACTTGGGATGTTTTTTACATTGTCATCTCCTTTCATTTCAAGCCATTTTTATAAAGACGATTTAATTTTAGACTATGAACTAGAAATATACGATTAATGCGATACAAAAATGGATAAGATTAAGAACTAAAAAAATAATTAAAATTTTAGAATAAAATGACTATAATATAATACAAAAAGCCTTAAATAAAAATTAAATAGTTGTTTAAAGCAGCAAAAGAATCGTTCGTATTGTTGTTTAAATTGAGGAGAGGCATTTTACAATATAGCAGAATGAGTTGATTTCATTTAAAGCAGCATTTAGGTTATAGTTTGAAAAAAAGTAGTATATAATTGACCAATTTCCTTTGATGAAAGGAAAGCTAATTTTTTATTTGACAAATCTAGCATTTAAAACATTTTAATCAAGAACACTCTTTTATAATACTTTGATGAAAATTATTTGTCATTTTATGAAACGCCTTTGAAAACATATAAAGCGTTAGAATAAAATATATTGTTTCATATTTTGTTTGACAGAAATCAATAGAATTATATAATTCTACAAATTATCTGGATTTCATTCCTCGCTAATAACATAATTTCTTTCGTCATTTTAAAAATAAAGCGAAAAATCCAGTAGAGCAGTTTTAGCATAAAAATAGAATTTCGTGTGCATGAAATTCGCTAAATCTACATCATGTAATTAGTACAAAAAAGACTACTTTGGAACTAAAAAAAGGAGTAATAAAATCCTCCAACTAATTGACTATATCAACAACCTAGATTTTCGAACAATAAAAATTCTAAAAAAAAAGTATTTAATGCGTCATCAAATTCTAGGTCCAATAACACATTCCACGCAAAATTCTTTCTTCTATGATACGCTTCATTACGAGTAGCCATTCGTAATTACATGTAGCGTCTCTGATTACATCAGAACAGGTGGTTTAATAAGAATATATGCAAACAAGAACAGCTGCTAATAACTGAAATTCTGTTCAGTTGGAATAGGAATACTAAAGGGACATAACATTATGTTCCATTAAAATAAGAAATTAAAGATATAAAACGTTGAATGGTTCGTGTTCTGATAAAATTAATACAAAAATTAGTAAGTTCTTAAGCAGATTTTGAATTTTAGTATTAATAAGATATATAAATAACTCTGCATTTAGATTCTTTCTCCTAGATTAACTAACAAATTTTAAGGCAAAATAAATGTGCCAAGGATAATAATGTCAAATTTAATTCAAATTGAAATAGCTTTTGTAAAAAATAATGTAGAATAAAAATAGAAAACATTAAATGGTTGGTGTTCTGATAATATTACACAAAAATTAGTTCTTAAGCAGATTTTGAATTTAAGTATAAATAAGATGTTGAAATAACTCCGCACTTTGATTGCTTTTTTCAAGATTAAATAACAAATTTTAATGACAAATAAAAATGTCTAGGATAATGATGTCAAATTTAATTCAAAAATAAATAGCTTTTGTTAAAATAATGTAGAATAAATATACGAGGATGTTAAACTTAAAAATCTGTTAAAGAAACTTCAATTTCAAACACGTATTTTGACATCAAAAAGTAAAAAGAACAGACTGATTATTAGATCCATTTAGTATTTTTAATGGAAAAAAAAACAGCGGCAAGGGCCTCTTCCAAAACGTTCTAACATTCTAATAAACTAACAGAACGCCTAACATGGTGTTGACGTACAACAGCAAAGCAATATTTTGTAGCAGGAATTTAGCATTTTCACTGAATCTATCGTGTTATCCTTGTTTTTTCCCTTCTTTTTTGACAATTCCCAGCAATTTTTTTAAAGTATCCTACAATCTTATTTCATTTTCAGAATGACTAATTTATCTTCCTTATTGATTGAAGCAAATATTTGTCACAAAACTATACTTCTAATAACTAAAACTATACTTCTATTACTACACTTCTTCTATACTTCTAACTATAACTATGCTTCTTCTACTATATAACTATACTTCTTCTTCTATACTTCTAATAACTCTTCTACAAACTAACTTCTTAAAAATAATAAGATTTTTTTTATTTTAATTTAAAATGAAGCATCAAAGGTATTGATAAGCTTCCAAAGATAACTTATCTAGGAATCAACAGCTTACAAATGAGATAAAATCTGAGGAAAACAAATCAGTGATTAAGACTGAGATACGGGTTCTTCGATTTTTCAATAATTATAAGTATACAGATACTTTTTAATTTTTTTAAAACACTGTTCGGCATTCATTTTTGTAAATACTATATCTAGTAATCATTTTTTTTTTCTGAAATTCCTTACCAGATTACTATAATGTGGTATCAAAATTGAACTAAAATTAACTAACTGAGAACCGATAATGATGTCGTATCAGCTTTACCACTGTAAGAGGGCATAGTAGTTTCTGAGCGTGAAGACCCCTGAACTCAGAAGTCTGACTTCCAGCTCAAATGAAGATAACGCTCACACACTCGCTCGCACTATGTTTTTTTAAGGGGGGCTCTTTCGCAAACATCATAGAAACACCATCCAAATGTTAGATTTTTAAAATCAATAGGGATGTTGATGAGTATTTAACATTTTTTCTTCTTTCTTGGTTAATATTTGCTAATCGTATGTGTTTAGTGTTTTAAAATCTTTATCGTTTTTTAATGTAAATGGTTTCCACGTTTTTCTTTAACAAAAGCCCGTCACATCTTAGCCAAGAATGGCTCTTGTGCCAATAAATCACAAAAAACAAACTAACTAACTACAAGCATCATAGATAGAATACAGGGTGATGAACAACCAAGCCCGAATCAGGACTCGAACCCGAGACATGGTGAAGACGTGCTATCCTATAGGCAGTGATGCCGTCAAATAGGAATTGAATATTATTAAAATCTTGAACTGTCGTCAGAAACATACACAATTTGTAACTCTAGAGCACCAGAAATTAAGATGGGGAAAATTTATCATAAAAGTCACTGTGTAACCGTAACTGTTTTCCTCTGCCTTCTATCGGCTGTTGCCATGAACAATCAGTCCTTGTCTTGGAAGCGAGCGTAAAGCATGATGGTCAACGAGTATTATTCCAATTCATATATGTTAAAGGTTGTTGTCTTAACTCTTTATTTATTGATGGTACTTGAAAGTACCGTTTAAATCTAGCTTAAATCTTTAGTATATAATATTTTTACTCATGGTATTCTAAAGAACACGGAGAATGTAAGCCGAATAACATGAACTTAATATAAGATAAAAATAGGAATTAAAAATAATTAATTAATAATTGAATTAATTCAGATATTTCTGTCAGTTACACTTTTTTTTCTTGCATTCTCTGGGATTACTCCGCAAAGGAAACTAAACTACTGGTGGAAAAATGGTTGAAAAATTGATGGCAACATAATTCGGTACATAAAGGATTTAAATAATTTTGTACCCGTGTAAATCATGTCATTAAATGTGTTTTAATTTAATTGGCATGATTTATTGATACCCCGACAGAATTAAAATTTTGGCGCCCTTTCGGTCACAACGGTTATAAAATAAAAGACTGAAAAAGAAAAAAAAAAATATTGCTTTCTCATAATGTCAATATATTCAAAAACATGCAAAATAAATATGTATTCTTTGATATATATATTTTAAAAAAAACTAAAATTAGCCTTCAAACAGCAAATTTATTTATTTTCTCAGTGAATTCATCAACTTTCCTTATCGGGTTTTTGTTGCCAATTTTAGAAGTATATTTAATTTAACCTTAAAGTCGGACCTCTGGCTTTATGCTGCAGTCATTACAGTACAAAATAATTCATTCCCATGCATTACCGAGAGAGTTTCACAACCAACAGCACCTGAAGAACAATAAAAACGTGCCTCCCTTCGAAGAAAGGCAAGAGAACAAACAAACATGGCAGAATTTTTATCAGCAACTCAACCCGGGGACAATAAGATAAGTCGCCACTTTTCGCGCGAACCACGTACACTAAGCAAACCGAGTTATCTCCCGGTCTTATCGTCTCGCATTTTACGGGCAGATGAGAAAAATTCGAGAAGATAAGTCACACTTCTTCTATATTTACCGGTTACTTCTGGGGAGCATCTGGTTCGTGAAGATGCTTAACGACGCATGCGCAGGTGATAATGGGAAATCTCCGAGAAAAAGTAGTGAATATGAAAGAGAATGTTTTTCCAGTTCTATGGAGCTAGTAAAACAAGTAATACGTTTTTTAAAAAAATTGAAATTCAAATCTTACTGGGTTCAGCAAAGAAATTTTTTATTTTAGTTACTTTTTGTTAAATAATTATCAAAAAATTATATATATATATAAGAATGGTTTTCGTAAGAATTGAATTCGAAATTTTTCGCCTTCATGTGAAAAATACTGAAATCCTTGCATTTCACAAATGAAGTTACTGCCTGTTGATTTCAATCTTCACTACAAACTACTAAAATTCTATTTAAAGTACTAGCCAACTTCGGCGACCAGCTGGTTCGCCATGAGTAATGGGTTCTAAAATTTTCAATTAAATCACATATTCATTAGTCTTGAAGTAACTCCGGGCATTGATTGGCCTGAAATTAATATTTTCTTTAAGATGATGGACGGAAAGTTCCAAAAGAACGCGTTTTCCTAATAATATTCTTTAATTTTCTAAATCAGTCAGTTTTAATGATTGATTTAGAAGACTTATTGATGTAGCAAATTTTCTTTAAAACATTAATAAAAATATTTTGTAAAAGATGGCTCACAGAGCAAAGTATGAAGAAATCTAAAACTTATTATTCATAAATGCATTGTTTGACTCAAACTACATAAAATGTAATTATTTACTTCATTTTGATCAAATTAATAGTATTAAACAATATATATGCCTATTAATAATATTTTACAAATTGGCCATTGGAAAGGAATTTGAATGCATATCCTGTATAAATAAAGATAATTTATTGAATTAATGATTTACATATTGCAAACGATCATAGAATCCTTTGCCTTGCATTTTTTAAAGAAAATATCACATTTTATATTTATTTTATATTATCCAGTCACGTGCTTAAAGTTGCATTTCTTCAGATTTAATTTGCGATGATAGTTTTTTTTTTTCTGTTTTTTTTAAATTTGAACAGGTGATAAAATCTAATTTTTTCCCTTTGACGTGCTCTTGCAGATTTTATAGAAACCTTAGCTTTGCATTTATTTTTTTAGAAACTATCACATTTTATAATGAAAAAAAATATTGAATTAATGATGCAGATATTGCAAACGATAATAGAAATATGCCATTAAGTCGGGATTCCAATGCATATCCTGTTTAAATTCTACCAGGTTTACCGTAAAGATGATTTATTCAATTAATTATTTAGATATTCCAAACGATCATAGAATCCTTTGCTTTGCATTTATTTTTTTAGAAAACATAACATTTTATATTTCTTTTATTTTATCCAGTCACGTGTTTAAAGTTGCATTTCTTAAGATTTATTTTGCGATGATAGTTTTTTTTATTCGAACTTCCGACATTCTTTAATTTTATCCAGTCACGTGCTAAAAACATGGTTAAAATACTTCTTTAAAAATTCGTTAAAAATAGAAGCTTACGTTATAAATTTTTAAAAACTGATACCGTTAGAAAGCTAATTTTTTAATCTTTAAATTTATGTTAAAATCATGTTAGTCCGATAATATTTTCGGAAGTTATAGTGGAAAAATGTCGAAATTTCGCTTAAATTTTAATGAATTCAAATTCTAATTAAAAATTCGAAAAAAGGGCTCCGAGGTGCACATTCCCGACCTCCAAGGTATGCATGTACCAAATTTGGTAGCTGTAGGTCCAACGGTCTGGCCTGTAGAGCGCCAACACACACACACACACATTGAGCTTTATTATAAGTATAGATTAAAAAATTAATTAAATTAAATGTTAATTAACATTCGAAAAACTGCATTCACATCAAGTGTCTTCCTCTAAAAATGTTAAAAAATGCATTTGACCTCGAGCGGACAAATAAACAGTATTTTAAGAACGATTGAAAGTGTGAACAAAGTATATATATAAATAAATATAGGGAGAGTGTGAATTAATAACAGGAATGGAATAAAATGTTATTCTTAAAATTAAAGAAATATATGGAATAATTTTTTCAATTGGACCGAGACGTTATTTCTTAAAAGTAACGATTACGTAATACGATATCCATTTGATCAATTTAAATCATTTTAAAACAAATTTTCATTAAAAAAAAATCTAGTTCTCAGAAAAGTTTTCGATTTTCAGACGAAAAAAAAAAAAAAGAACCAACCACTGTTTTTCTAAATATCGACGCATGCGTAATCTGATAGTTATATGAAATTGTTTCAAGCCGTTTCAGGCTGGCAAATAATTGAAGACAAACAATGACTTGAATATATAGTAATGCTCTCATGTGATAACTTGAAATTTACGACATCAGATTTCAATTAAAACATTTTTAACTATATTCCGGACTAAACAATTGAGTTTACTAAAGTGATTTTTCTGATGATAATTATTAATCAGCAAAACAAACCATCATTAAAAATCCAACATCATTTTATACACACGCGCTAGAAAGTAAACAAAAACACTGTAAAGCTGAACAATGTCATTATAATTTTTACATTATTAATGATCACAGAGAAAAACAGAAAATAATCTAATCTTCAACCACCCCCCTAGTGGTTCCAGACTACCTACCACAATGGCCCAATGGCTTGTGAAGCATAAAAGGTGCGATTCGGACGCTCATCTCTCGAGGGGTCTCCAGCCATCAATCCCCTTAATGGACGGGAATGCAATTTGTTATTTTTCTAAATTTACGGAGAATAATTTATTCCTCGCAGGACCACCAGCCCTGCTACAGGCACACGCCCAGAACAAGGTGAACATAAAACTTTATCGACGCAACTTTCGACTCGACGCGGGTTTTTTTTAATTGACAGTTTTACGATTAAGGTCATTCAGAAAGTTCAAGCCGTAAACGTGGTTAACCACTAAGTATGGGTGAGTTATATTGGAGGCAAAATTTGGTAGAAAATAGCTTAGTTTTGATTTACACCACGGATTCTTAAGAGATCCGACCAGTTCGAAGAAAAATGTTTGAAAAATTGGATTTTTTAGAAACTTTTTATGGTTTTTAGATGTATTGTCAATAATAAACACTATAAATACAAAAAAAATTATCTGAAAAGGTAATATACTTCGAGAAAGGAGAAAATTTGTAGTAAATTTTAATGAAATTGAACCAAAACGGTTAACATTCTACTCAAAAAATTGAGAAAATTAAAGCTAAAAGACAAATTTTAGCTGAAAAATGTGTGACCCTGAATGATTGATCAATCCTTCCTTTTCCTAGAAAAGATGAACTGTTTTGGAAAGAGAAGTCTGAACTTCAAGAAATAATAAGAATTTAAAAAAATCGGTCGATAACCAATGTGTTTGACGTAGTCGGATACCTTATTTCATACTGTCGACCTAGAGAGGGTCTGGAATTACCCTCGGGGTCGCTATGATTAGAACAAGAAAAACAACATACAGCCAAAGTATACGTTTATCGATACAAATTTTTGACAAATCTTCTAGATTAATAGAGGCCGCGGTGGCCTGGTGATAAGGTCTCGACTTCGGAACCGGAGAGTAGCAAGTTCGAGGCCTTATTCCACCGAAGAAATGCCATGTAAGTGGGTTTGGTGAATGTTAAATCCGTCAGGGCCGTACGTCCTCCCGCTGGTGTGGTGTGGAAGCCTGGAGAGGTTAGCGCCAGCTCATGTGTCATCCTCGTCATCTGACCGCAGTTCAAAATGGCGAGGTTCGTCCCAAAATAGCCATAGTGTTGCTTCAAATCGGGACGTTAATATATAACTAAGCTAAACTAAACTAAAACTGAATTAATATTACAGATATATTTCCTGAAAAAATTTCGGTTAGTTGAATTTCAAAGAATAACAAAAAACAAGCCGAAGCAAATGTTTTTTCTGCAAGTTTCACACAAATTCACTAGATAAAGTTTTTCTTGTCCCATTGTATGAAATTGTGGATCTTACACAAGACCATCAAGACCGCGCACATGTAACGCTTTCTCATTTATAATATCATAATGAGAAGAGAATATATATTTTTGGCACTTTTATGACGCCTATTGAAATAAAAGTATGTCACAGAACCATACATTGTATCAAATTCTATTCATTTAAGACGTTGCATTTTAAAATAATCTTATTTATATGTATACAAATGTACAGACCGACAGATAATCAATCCCTCTACATGGATTCCATTCTACATAGATCAATACATTAAGTGATGTATTGATCCGCACAAAATGTGCTGTTTGTTGCTTAATACACTTGCCATAGACCAGCCTGCTGACAAAAGCAGCGATTTTAAAACTTTTAGCATCTCTTTTTTCAATAGCACCATCTCGTGTCAAGAGTATGTCTTAGCTACTGTTACGTCACAATACTTTTCATTACGTCTCACTCATACATTTCATTCTCAGATTGTAATTTACACCTGAATCTGCAGTAACAGCACCCCCAGTGGAATTATCTCGACTTGGAGGACATTGCGGCTATGGCATATTTATATGTACACCAGCCACCATGTACACGGTAAGTCATCCACCGGCGGGGTTCGAATTCTCAATCTAAGGGATGCGAATCCAATGCCTTACCAATTAGGCTATCAAGGTCTTGGTGGACGATTCCGGGCAATGAAGTGTAAAATTTTAATAGATCAAATATCAAAACTTTAGATTAAAGAACAGATGATTTCCGTTTATAACACAGAAAAAAATTGAAAAATAGATCGAATTATTGATTACTAAGTCTTTAAAACCATGTTTGATCCTTCTTTGATGCAAAGAAACCACCCAACCAACCAGGCTACCCCTCCCTGCACAAAATGCAGACCAATCACAGAACGAACAACTTCTCAGACTCGAATTCCTTCAGAATTTGATAGAAGTTCAAAATTTTTACATTACAAATTTTATCTGTCCAGCTCAAAAACATTTTCAGTTCGTTTCACAGATAGACAATATATATGGCGCAGTATCCTAGGTAGCACAGTCTGTACCACTATATAGTACAATATTGTGCGATATTAAACAATATTGCGAGTATTTATCAATATCATACAATATTGTACAATATTTGTATGTTACTAGGGATGACCAAAGCTGCACCTTGTGCCATAAATTTCAAACTCAAGAATCACAGATAGGCAGACATTATTCCAAAAATATGTTTACCCTAGAAATGCGAAGATTAGATGATGGTGATGTCGTGTTTCCACGGAAAGGAGGTGCAGTAGCTTCTGAGGGTAAAGACCCCTGATCACCCAGAGGGAAGAAGTCTGACTTTTAGCTCAAATTAAGGTGATACACACATTCGTTTGCACAGCCCCTTTTTACAAGGGGCGCATGCACGCATCTCACAGATAGAACACAGAACAACCATGCCCGAACCGGGACTCGAACGTGGAAAGCCCAGATCACGGGGAAGACACGCTACCCCTAAGCCAGGACGCTGGCTCAGCATTCGATAGAAGTTTATAATGCCTTCATCTCATATTTTATTTGTCCAGCTCAAAGACATATTCAGTTCCTGTCACAGATAAGCAGACATTATTCCAAAAATATGCTTATCGAATCCAGGAAATGAGAAGCTTAAATAAAAATTTGATTTTGAATTTTTCAGTTTTCCCTGTGCAAAAATCAATCAATAAATAAATAAATAATTTTAAAAAAAAATTTTATTGTTAAAAATTAAATTTAGAACAGTTTATTTTTAGAATATGAAATAAATAAATAGATCGAAACAACACTTCTTTATTTACGAATTACAATTCTGCTCTTTAAATTTGGAGCAGTTTGGCCAAAAATGGCTCTTGTGCCTTAAATTTCAAACTCAAACTCAAAACTTACAGACAGGCAGACATTATACCAAATACATGTTTATTGAACTCAGGAAATGCGAAGGTTAGATAAAAATTTGAGTTTGGATTTTTCAAAAATAAATCAATTAATAAATAAAACGTTTTAAAAACTTACAATTGATTGTAAGATTCTAGAACAGTTTATTATTAGAATATGAAATAAATAAATAAAACTTATATGAAATAAATAAATAACGAATAACAAATATGAAATTAATAAATAACGTAAATAAAGAAACAAAACTTCTTTATTTAAGAATTACAATTCTGTTGTTTAAATTGGAAGAAAAAACGATTAGGAGGAAATCAAAGACTAATTATATGCGTTGAAGACAACTTCAACACTCTTTTTTCCAGAACAAAGATCAAACAATCACGAGAGCAATCCGATACCCAATTACTAAACTGCTCCATTCACAAACAAAACTCGCTACAAAGCAGACATCACAAACTGCGTAACTGTAACTTTATTTCAGTAATCGTATCCGAATCGCCAGTAATTCTGATAAGAATTCTCATGCATAATGCATAAATGGGAAAGCAGACGACTTTAGATACACAATCGGAGCTGAGATGACCGCTCCTGGAGGATATTGACAGCAGTTTTGACAGCTCAGAATGGCAATCGGAATGAATGACGGGAAAATAAATTCGCCCTTACTTCGATCTGAATTCCTAATGTCGTCTGCTAAGCGGAAGAAGGAGGGGTCCTAAAATTACAGTTAGGGACCCAAAAAAAGGGAGGGTAGCAGATGGTAAAAAGGGGATATTAAGGTTTGAGGACAAGTAAGAAGAGAGGATGTGGGAAAATAAAATTTTGTTCTGGTCTAATACATTCTTTTGTAATGGTTTTTTTCCCCCACTAAATAGAAATGCTTTCAACTTTTATACATAACTTTCTAAATAGCATTATGGGGAAAAAATTGCACTACGTTTTTTTTCCCCTTGAACTTAATATTATATGGAACATTTTACAGTGAAATCAATTTAAAGACCTTCATTATGCATTCTAGATTTTTTTCCTCTTTCTTATCAAACATTTTGAGTATCTTCTAACATTTAATAAAAGTAAAGTTCGTCATATTGAATATTAGTCATATATTTTGTTCCCTTGTTGAATTTTAGTTCGAATATTACAGTTATTTACTTATGAAAGTTGTGTTGGAATGTAGATTCTTATGATCTGTGCAGGAAGCAACAGCACTTATGTTTTCAGGAGCATTTCTTCAATAACCACATTCACACACTGAACAAATACACAGACAAGACATTCACGCGCACAACTTATCAGAACAGCATCACATCTCATTCTGATTACACTCGCAATGCATTATGGGATGACATATGGAATAGCCAAATCAGGCACCGCCATCTAGTATCCAAAATAGAAGATAAGAGTTATGTAGCTGCTACAAAGTTCATTTTCAAAAACTATTATTAAAATGCCTTGATAAACCAAATGTATCGATAGAATTAAGTGGTAAATAATAGAAGGGTTACATTCAATCTAAGAAAATAAATAAATAAATACTTTATTTTGAAACTAATCCGAGTTTAAGTAAAACATAAACTAATACTAATTAGAGGAACTACAATAAAGAACTGCAATTCTATATCAAAACTGGCAATCACTTTTTGTGTATTAATAAGAAAGAAAATAAATCAGCAGGCATCCTAACCTAAGGATAGCGCTTCTTCTTCGTGATCTGGGTGTAATCGAGTTCGAATCCGACATGGTTGTTCTTCACCCTGTATTCTATTTCTGAGTTGTGTGAAAGAGCCCCAAGGACAATCACGAACTGAATACTAGGGACTGTATTTAAAGGCCTTTCACACGGCAAAATATCGTTTGCACTTTCCGTCAGCTAACGACAACGAAAGTGACGTCACTTCAAAGTTTCACACGATTGGTTGAGTTTCGTTTGCAAACAATATTTCCATCTCTGTCGTCGGCATTTTCAAGCTGGTTAAAAAATAGCTCACGTTGACGGAAAACTTGCTTCACCGATTACTTGCGGCTAGAAAGGGAAAACTGCTGACATAAGTGCTGATGATAGTTCGCCGTTTGATAAGGCCTTTAGATAAGAGTCAATACTTACAGTTTTTAGGTTTTGAAAAAGTCTTTAATAGATTACAGATGCCTTCTTCACTTAACTACACTTCTTACAAATGATGCCACCGGGTGTATTGAGTCAGGGATGAATCAGTCTCTGATTTGGATCTAAATTTTGATTTGCGGATGGATGAATGAGTTCAACTGCCCCCTAAAAAGGGTTGTGTTGTGTGTGTTCAAGTAAAAGTCGTCCTTTCACTTTGACGGTGCTCATTAACAACGAAAGGCGCACACCACCTCTGCCTTCATTCGAAAGAGCTAAATCTCATTCGGCTTGGCATGACCAAGTGGCATTAGACCCACCACTTAATTACGATAAAAGAGAAAACTAGACCGAATAATCACGAACCGGGTACTAGGGAGTACACTGCACTGCCATTCATACCTTCCAATGAACTGTCATGCTGAGCTGTCAGAGACTAAAAAATAATAAGTCCTAACGAGAATCTTCAAAACACGCCGGCAAGTCACAGAAGCCGTAGCAATTCGAAAGTTACGCTATTACACACATTCGGTCAACCCCGTGACTGTCCACCCCCTCAACAAAAGACCGAAGCAATCAAGCAATAATTCACGGTCACCGCATCAATCGGAAGCCGACGTCGGGGGAATCTCAAACCCCAGCGGTCATTACTGGACAACAGTTGCGGGACGGAGTCAATTCATCCCCGAAGAGTGCGAATTTCTTGCGGGGGAGGTCGCCCCAATCGATAGGGGTCGTTACTCATCCGGAGAAGGGGGGTGCTGCGTTCGTGTACCGGGACGGGTTCCACGTCATGCTAAATTTCCGGAGTGAACGAGAAGTTTTTGACGTCCTGTTTGCGGAGATGATGCTTCAGATATGACGGATGTTTTTTTTATCAATATATTGCGATGTGACGCGATTTTTATAGAAATAGATGAAAAAAATATCTCTCAATCTCTTAATATATACTTATGTAAGTAATGATATTTTAAAATCTAATTTAAGGTATCCGACTACGTTCGAAGGAAAATTTTTGAAAAATTTGATTTTTTAAACACGATATAAAATTATAGTTCTTAGTTGTATTGTCGATTATAATACAAAATTATTTGAAAATATATATTTTGAGAAACAGGGAAATTTTTAGCACATTTTAATGAAATTTAACCCAAATGGTTAACACTCTGCACAAAATGTTAATGCAGCAACCCTATTTTTCTTTGTATACAAGCTATAGAATATAAAGTTGAATGAAATGAACCAAAATCTAATAATACGTTTGAAATGCAAAGACGTAATGGGTAAAATATGCGTATATATGTATTTTTTATATAAATTTGCAATTTAATTTTTCTGAAAACACCTATAAATGAAAAAATATTTCACCAACCACAAAACGTTTGGTTCATTTCATTGCCCCTATTATTTAAAACACACACTGAAATTTTTACGTAAATACCGCTTTTAGTTTTTGAGATGTCATGTGAACGGCGGAGAATTTTTACGAAAATTAAAGTTGTGGGACAACTGAAGTCAAAGATGCATTTTAGCTTAAAAATATGTGAAAATATGGATGCAAGGTCAGGCCCTTTTCCCCAGAAAAGATAAACTATTTAGAAAGAGGAAAGTCTGAACTACAAGAAATAACAATGAAAAAAAAAACATTCGCCAATGTGGTCGATAACGTAGTCAGATACCTAATTTTATTTTTATTTAGCCCATTGTAATAACTGTACATGCTAGACAGGAATACTTAGAGTTCTCCTCAGAACTTCTGCAAATGTGGTGTTGGCTAATGGCAGTTGGGGCACGTTCAATAGATCGTGACTGCAAAGTCCTCCAAGTTCCCATACCTCTGGGGGTACTGAATAAAGGATGTGCCGGTCTCTGATTTGGACCTAAATTCTGACCTGCGGATGGATGGATGAGTTTGACCGCCACCTAAAAAGAGTTGTGTCGTGTGTGTTCGAGCAAAGTCGCACTTTCACCTTAACAATGCTCGTTCACAACGAAAGGCGCAAACTTCTGCATTCATTCGAAAGAGCTCTGCTCATTCGGCTTGGTAGGACCAAGTGACATTAGACCGGCCCTTATCCGAGATATATAAATCACGCGTACTCTCTACGTCCATACTGCTTAATAAACAGCATGGACTCCACCCCTGCGCAACTGTCCTTCTACTCCTCACTTCACAACCTTTTTAGGACGGACGGAACAGCCCCACGGTGGTTAGAGACATGACGGCCCATATTAACTTCATTCTAAAATGTTCTCTTATTTCTTGATCCACTTCTACATTTTTAAAGTCTTTTATTAATGCCACATGAGCGTGGTAAAAACAGCTGAAATCAGCATTTAGGGAATATGAAAGCATCATAAAGGGATAAACTACTGTCAAGCCAAGCAAATTCTTTAAAAAGATATCTTTAATTCCCTTACCCAAGTCTACACGTGTGAAAGAATCTCATGGTATAAAATCAATGGGGAAAAAATTCGGTCTCTTTCGCTCTTCTCTAAAACAGCTGATCGCTGCACAAGAATTATACTATCGAAAATAGTGTAAAACACCATTGGTAGTGCATATACAAAATTTTGAGAAATCCTGCATTTCCACACTTTTCTGTAACGCTAGTCAACCTTTTTTTTCTGGTTTGGGGGTGACAGAGGATTATCCCCATTACTTTCTGACGAAGTGACCATTTCCTTTCATTGAGCATTGATTGCCTTAAATACCGCCCCCGATTCTGAGTCAGGGCGGAAACAAGGAGAGGATGGGCTACGCAAACACTCCCTTTCACCCCGTCTATCACACACAAAATGGACCCCTCGGTCTACCCAAATGGTGTAAATGGGTAGACGTGTCAAAAATGATGACTAGGCATATCAGGTTTTCAGGAGTCATTTTTTATTATTTATTTAATTACTAGCTGTTGCCCGCTTCTCTGTTCGCGTGAAAATTTTGATGTACATGTACGAAAGATATTAAATAATGACAAATAAAAAAAATGAAACCTAACCCAAAAATGATGCATTTAAAAGTATGAGAATATACGATAAGTATATAACATAAATACAATTTTATAACAAAAACTCACAACTAACGCAAAACCAATTTATTTACATTGTATACTGAAAATAAAACAAAACAGCAAATCAAATCCGGTGAATTCCATTTTATTTATGGATCGAGATGGAGATAGCTACAGCAGTATTATACACATTATTTTTAAGCCTTTAAATGAAAACGAACTTGTCAACAATCACGCGCGAACTTTCAACGCCAGTTAGCACATGTCGAACTTTCTTACACCAGTTGGGGTAATGCAATGCAGATTAGATTTTTTTTTATTTCCTTAATTCTGTTTTCTGTTATTTTAAAAGTACTTTAGAATGAATCCGAAACAGCGATTAACTAACAACATTTGATGTTAAATACATTAAACACAAAGAAAATAAATAAAATCTTTTGAATTGCCTGATTTCTGTTGGGAAAAAAACCGTGTAGCTTAACTCATCTTTGGCGGGATTTGACCTCAACTTTTTGGCGCGAAAGTTAGTTTTTAATTAATAAAATCTGAACCCCTCAATACAAAGTAGCCAAAGTAGCCGGAATACAAAGTAGCCTATGTTCTATTCTTGACTATAATCTATCTTTGCGCTAAATTTCATGCCATTCCGTTCAGCCGTTCTGATGTGATTGAGTAACAAACATCCATCCAAACTTTCACATTTATAATATTAGTAAAGATATCGAAAATATTCTAATCATGAAAAAATTCGTACTTGATCGTGACGAATCCTAACTTTTGAGACTGAGTACGAAAAGCACATTATTGGACCTACGTCTGTTAGACTGTCTGTCCGTCCTCATTTTTTGACAAAAATAATTCAAAAGCAGCGGTTGAAAAATCATTTTAATTGGTTGAAATTCGGCATATGATCTTTCAACTTAATCTGCAGATTTTTAATAAATTGTGAGCAAAATCCATTCAGTGGATCTGTCCGATTGTTCGAATATTAACTATCATACAAACAACAAAACAAAGAAAGATAGATGGATAAAATGCAATACATAGATTTAACATCTATGGATTAGGCACTTGTCAAAGCTTGAGACATAACCATTAAAAGATTATACCTCTATACATTCATGCATGTAAGCGCAATCACTTAAAAATGGAATAAAATACATCAAATTTGGTATATAATTTTGTGACTACAAATGTAATTTTGTATCAAATGTTTGTTTCAATCGGTTGAACAGAAGGCAACCAACAATCAATTTTAGGATATTATTAACTCCATGTGAATAATAGCCGAAATACTAGCGATATATCACATAATAGATTCAGTAAAAATGCTAAATTCAGGTGAAAGTTTAATTACTGCGTAATATTAAAAAATATTTGTAGTTAATAATAAATTAATTTTAAATAATATGATTTTTATATTTCGTAATATTCGGAATTTTTTCAAATTTTGGTTTCAATTTGATTTTTCTTTTTTTTTAAATTTTGGAATTTTGTCAAATTTTGGTTTCAATCGGTTGCGAAAAAACACGTCTAAAACACAGATTCATCCTTGTTAAAGAGCGCGCGAGAACGTTTTGGGGAGGACCACACCTGCTGAATGGGAATTTTGTTGTTGTTATTATTACAAAGCATAAAGAGACAGATAGGGAATTTTTAATAATTAATTTTTAAATGCTGTAAAAAACTCTCTGCAAAATGCATCGAAATATTAAATTTCGAATATTTTTCTTTTAATTCAATTTCATTTTCCTTTAATTAGTATAGTTCTCACACAGAAAAATAAATAATATAATTTTATATTTCATAATATTCGGAATTTTGGTTCTGCGTCAAATTTTGTTTTCAATCGGTTGCGAAAAAACACGTCTAAAGCACAAATTCATCCTTATTAAAGAGCGCGCGAGAACGTTTTTGGAAAGACCGCACCTGCTGAATGGATGTTCTATTGTTGTTGCTGTTATTACAAGGCATAAAGAGACAGATAGGGAATTTTTAAAATTTCAGTTTTAAATGCTGCAAAAATAAATAAATAAATAAAAACTGCAAAATTCATCGAAATCTTAAAAGCAAATTTTTAAAAATAAAATTTCAATTTTGTCTCCCTTCAATTAGTATATTTCTTTTTCTTCAAGTAGTACATTTCTTTTCTTTCTTAAAAATAAAAAGTCACATTTGAAAGTACAGCGTGCCTGTCTGTCATGTCAGCTAAAAAATCAGCTTCAAACAACAAAGATCCTAAAACGAATTGCATTAAAAAAAATGGCCAATTTCTATTATCAGATTCAGAAAAACGCGCGTAATACCACTCCAGCATGATGGATCCGAAACGTAAGAAGGTGAATCTCGACAAGAATTCAGGGGTCAGACGCGGAAGGTGAGATAGAGCCGTTATCTATAATGAAGTCAATGCCTACTATCGCTCCTTCCACTCGAAACGGTGCTTCAGAGGGGGGGGGGGGTGATAAAGGCATCCGTTCTTTGTTCAGGAAATGTATGTTGCACATTTTTAAAGGATATGTCAAAAATGCAAGTAAAAAAACGTATTTCAAGAAAGAACCACCGTCAGTACTCATATCGATATCAAGGTTTTTGAATATTGCTACTAAGAAAGATCATTTTTATTGCATCAATATTAAAATGAGATCACCACGGTCCCTTATTCAAGGTAACTTTTGTTTTCCCCATATCCCTTCACCTTTAATTATTCCAAGCATTAGAAACAATTATTTCAATTTAATTATCATTTTATTTTTTCTTAAACAGTTTTCAATATCACAAACGATATGCCAAACTAAAATGACAATGAGTTAAACTACTTACTGGTCAATCAGCCAGTAATTGTAAAAGGGGGGAAAAAAAGTCATTCAGAACTGCAACAATTTGAGAAGAAAAAAAAAAACTTCAGATTAATATTCTGAAATTTTATACATTTTTACTATTAATTTCATTAAGTTCAGGTAAAAAAGTTCTGAAATTTTATGTTTATGCTGATAAATTCGAGTGCAACGTTCTTGCAAATTAAATGAAAACACAATTCTCCACTTTTTTTAAATATCGATTTTATTAAGTTCAAATGAAACGTTGATGTACACCGATTAGAAAATCAAATTTTTTTAGTATAGAAGAACACTTAATTTAAAATTATTGTTCTGAAATTTTTAAAATTTATTTTATGTCAATATCAATAAATTCGAGTTCTTGCAAATCAAATGAAAACACAATTCCTTTTTTTTAGTACATAAGAACATTGTACCAAAAACTCCTCACGCCCCCGCCTAAAAAAATTAAATTATTGGAAATATTAAATATGCGGGGGCTCATACAACAAGAGCTATGAAAAACCAAAGTCAATTTATCAAAGAATGTTCGATTTTCTTTTATTTAAACTAACAAAAAAGTTAGAGAAACTATTTAAAATTTTAAAAAATACCAGATTATTTTAAAATTTCTTCTGGTACAAATAATCTTTTTATTAAAAAGAAAAAATTTTAATATTATTTTTAAATACCTCATATTAATTTTTTCTTTCATTTATTATCCATTCGCATTCAAATCATGTTATCTTAAACCTCATCAAATCCTTACGTGTTTAAATTAAAGTGGACAGCCATTGAAAAGCACGGTATTTTGATGAAATCACATAATATGAAAGTAATTAAGTAAAAAAGAAATAAAAATATAAAAACCAAACTAATATTCCAAGAAATTTATCTTCTAAATCCTTAGAATATAAATCCTAAGGAATTCACAAAATCAATTAAATATTTTTATTTGATTTACGAATATAAAAACTAATTCGTAGATCCATTAAAAATATTGCAAAAAAAATTCTGTTGTGTTCAGATTTATTTGTATTTTAAATCTAAACATAAAAACAACGAAATGCACAAAAATCTAATTGTTTGTTTCTCGCATTATGATTAAGAATATTCAAAAAGATTTATTTATTTAGGTCGGGAAGAAATTTCCAGTAGAATATACATACAAACAACAAAATTTGTTATTGTTTGTTAAACAATACTAATGACATTCGTGGAGAGTTATCGTTTGCTTTTCTGATAAAAGACATGTTTGCAAGTTAACGGAATACAGCCTTATTTATTCCACTGAAAAATATATTGGATTAACGCCAGATTCGTAGAGAATTATTTTTTTTTTTTTTATTTATTAATCTTTTCCAAATATGATCTAAGTTAGAAATAAAAGACTTGCGATTAAAAAAACATTTTTTTTAATAATAACAACAGCATCAAAAAATCTATTTTTATACAACAGCTATTTTTTTAAATCTATTTTAATACAACAGCTATTTATAAAAAATCTATTTTGATACAATAGTTATTTATAAAAATTAAGCCATTATTATGTTATAACTATGGCTAAAAGCTATAATATTAAAAGCTATATATTTTACATGTAAGTTCTTTATTTTATACTTTCAAGTGCATTGTTTTCGTTTAAACTCTTTTTTACTTTTTGAACAACAAAAATTTTTGCATCTAAAACAGGATTATATAAATTAATAAAAATAGTTAACTTAAACTAGCCTACATATAACCAATATTCCTGAATTACACCCTGATTACATTAAAAAAGTTTTCTATATTTGTAAACATTCGCATTTGAGAACGGACTTATGTTAATTTTTCATCATTTTATCTAAATCATTCTTTTATCTAAACTTAATTTTAAATATTAAATAGAAATTATGAAAGAATTTTGTAAATATCTAATTAATACTACTTAGCTGATATATACATTAATGATGTCAAATTAAATCACTTTTATTTTCAAAAGATTTAATTTTTTTATTGTAACTATCATATTTGGTAAATTAAATAGCAAATCAGAGATGGTCAACACAATTTAATATTTGGTAGTCATTATAATTTTAGCTAAAAATTCGATAACTAATTATTAATAGCTTACCAAATCTTAATAAGCAAGATTTTTCTCAACAATTATAATGAATTTTATGATGATCCTTAAATATTATCATTTCACGGCCATCATTAGTTAAGCTTAAGCTTTAATAGCTAATCTCTCAATGATTTTCCCCACGATCCTGAAAATAAAATCACAGATGTTCAACATGATTTATAATTTGAAAAAAGTATTTATCCCCATGATTTTATTCTATGAAATTCTGATAAGGTTTTCTTTACGCGTTTCGATTTCGGTAAGGGAATATTAGGTATCCTTTAAAAGAATTTGTTTAGATTGGTAGATTTTTATCCCTTTACAGAAAGTGAGAACAACTGATTTAAGTGTTTTTGCAGTGCTCGTGTAAAATTAATTAAATTAAAAAGGGTAGAATTGGATCAAGAAACAAGGGAATATTTGAAAATGAAATTAATATGGATGAAGTTAAGATGAAAATTAGGAAATTAATTAGAATTTAAATCGTTGTATAAGGACTATACTATCGAAAATAGTGTAAAATATTGTAATGAATTTTATGATGGTTCTTAAATATCATCATTATTTAAGCTTAAGTTTTAATAGTTTAGCTCTCAATGATTTTTTCCTCGATCCTGTAAAAATAAAATCACAGATGTTGAACATGATTTATAATTTGATTGTCATACATTTTAGTTAAAAATTCAGTATCTAATTAATTTTTACCATCGTTTTTTTATCAGTTCTGAAAATATCGATCCCCTCAATGGTGGACAGACTGATTTACAATTTCAAAATAGGAAAGGACCCAATTTTGAAACCAAATATTCCTCAACATATTGCAGCCGTATAAAAGATATTTCCATCCCAGCCTCCTTGATCGACAACACATGGGGACAGATGATGACATCACCATAACTACGTCATCAACTTTGAAAGCGATGACATATGACAGCGCACAAAAAAATCGAGCATTTATCATCCCAAAGCAATTTTTCTTTCTATCTCGAGCAGTATATTTCAGGCACGAGCTGCTGTTTTGTCTACAGCCGGCGCAATCACACGCTAAACCAGGAACAACAACCTATCATTGCGTGAGAAAGAAAATTATGAGAAGCAGTTTCATAAGGTTGTAGTGACGGATATTCATAAATAGTGGAAGATTGGTAACGTATATAATCCGTGAAAAGACAATGTATATTGTTGGTTAATGGTTCATAAAGTTTTCCATAAAAGTCTACAGTGAATCAGAGATCAACAAATTATACAATTTTACAAAGAGAATGCATATTAAGAATTATTCGTTGATGGCTCATAAGCTTTTCCATAAAAATCTACAATGAATCAATGATCAATTAATTAATTATAAATTTTACAAGATGATGCATATTAAGAATTGTTCGTTAATGGCTCATAAGCTTTTCCATAAAAGTCTACAATGATCAATGATCAATTAATTATACAATTTTACAAAAGACGATGCATATTAAGAATTGTTCGTTAAGCTTTCCCATAAAAATCTACAATGAATCAATCGTTGATTAATTATACAATTTTATAAAAATAATGCATATTAAGAATTGCTTGTTAACGGATCATAAACTTTTCCATAAAAGTCTACAATGAATCAGATCAAATAATCATACAATTTTACAAAAAGAATGCATATTAAGAATTGTTCGTTAATGGCTCATAAGCTTTTCCATAAAAATCTACAATAAATCAATGATCAATTAATTATACAATTTTACAATAGACGATGCATATTAAGAATTGTTTGTTAAGCTTTTCCATAAAAATCTACAATGAATTAATCATCCATTAGTTATACAATTTTACAAAAAGAATGCATATTAAGAATTGTTCGTCAACGG
>JAPMOQ010055423.1:0-67173 GCA_026543055.1 Argiope trifasciata | reverse complement strand
ATACAATTTTACAAAAAGAATGCATATTAAGAATTGTTCGTCAACGGATCATTAGCTTTTCCATAAAAATCAACAGTAAATCAGTGGTCGATTAACTACACAATTTTACAAAAAGAATGAAAGTACATAACGAATATGGTAATGTAATAAAAATATTTGTTTCTGAAAGCATGTAGACATTTCAACAATACTTATAATATTTCAGTAGAAAAATGTATACATAGTAGACAAAAAATGTATACATAGTAGAAAATGATTAAAGATTATAATCCTTAAAATACAATGCTTGTTAATGAATTGCCCGCTAATGGATCATAAGCTTTTCCATAAAAATCCACAGTGAATCAATAATCGATTAACTATACAAAATTACAAAAAAGATGATGACCGATAAAAAATATGATATTGGATGAAAAAAAAATCGTTTCTTAAAGTATGGGGAAATTCCAACAACACCTTTGATATTTCCGTAGAAGACAAATGTTTCAACAAAATATGTTGTTGTTAAGGAATATACTCCATTATAAGATGCTGCTGCTTGTTCGTGAATTGTTTGGTATAGGATCATAAGCTTTTTCATAAAAAAAGAAAAAAATTTTTTTTTTTTTAATTTCCATAGATTGAAATTGTTTAAATGTACATGGAGTAAAAATGAAACGCTTGAATTAAACTAATCAAATAAAAAATAGAAAACTTTAATGGCAACATTATTTATACTAATATTATAAATGTGAAAGTTTGAATGGATGGATGGAAGCTTGTCACTCAATCACGCCAGAACGACAAAACGGAATTGGATGAAATTTAGCACAAAGATAGATTAGAGTCAGGAATAGAACATAGGCTACTTTTTATTCCGGTTCATTGAGGGGTTCATTTTTTATTCATTAAAAACAAACTTTCGCGCCAAAAAGCTGAGGTCAAATCCCGCCAAAGATGAGTAAGGCTCCAGTTTATATATATATATATATATATCTTGTTGTTTTGGATTGACAAGAATTTGTAAACAGTAACTCGAATGAAAAGTAATCTACTGCGTCTTCCGGCTTATAGCAAAAAATGTTTTTTTAATGTCTATAATATCATAAATTCTTTAAAAATAAAATTGACTCGCTTACAAGAATGATGACAGGAGAAATTGTTTAAATAATACAAAAAATTCTTATGGATACATTGACTATTATCTTGATTGGGAAATTTTTTAAAGATGTTGACATTTCTAATCTTCGATATCATTTTCATTTCCGGTACTATCTGTTTCCATGGCGAGCAAGTTCACAGCTACACTTATAAACCTTTTATCGAACTACATTTATTTTATCTTTCCGACAGTAGCACAAGTATATTAAAAAATATATTTCTAAAAATTTCACACACAGTATAATTTAACAAAAATTTCAGTTTAATAAACTGAAATATTATATTTTCAAAAGCGGCAATACAATTTAATTACAAACCATAATACTGAAACGTAAATAATAGTGTTCCCAAATGTATAGCAATACGATTTAGATACGACTCACAATACTGAAGCTAGAAAATAGCAATATTCCTAATGTATAGCAACACAATTTAGGTACGACTCACAATACGGAAGCATTCATATAATAATAATCTTAATTTATAACAATATAAGTGAAGTGAATTTCTTGAAATTTAAGATTAAAAGTGGAAAAAAAGTATGAAAAAACTGAAATTCTAAATTACAAAAATAATTATATTGTAAAAGAAAATTAATCATTATATTACCAATTTAAATTGTTATTCCAAATGTAAAAGAACTGTTCTTAACGTAACTAAAAAAAATGAAATAAAATAAATAAAATTTTGAAACTAAAGGAAATTAAAAAGAAAAGTCAGTTCTAACTAAAGAACAAGAATTGTGTTATTAAAGAAAATACGTAAAGAATAAAAAATTATAAACAACTAAACAATAAAAAATGAATTATAAGCACTACTACAAACAGGAAATACATACGAATTATAAATTTAAAATTTGAGACTTCACTAATGTGATCGTATCAGCATTGACTGACTTTATTCTGCAATGTAATTTATAAATAAACACTGAAATGTCTGATTAAAAGGGGAATGAAGAGCCAAATTTTCATAAAATGATTTGCCTGTGTTCCTTATTTCAGATGGGGGTGAAAAAGGCAATTCCTTCGATAGTGCCACGATAACATTTTTTCCACCAAACGATTTCAATCCCCATCCCCTTGTTATAACTATAAAAAAAGGGCGCGAGTTCGCAAGCTTCAAAGAGAAATCCCCAAATCCATTTAATTCCTCTTCAGCTCCATCGGATATCGTCTGAAGCCTCATCGTTCGCAAACGATCCTCGAAGTAAGAGAGGCGGCTCCAGCCACCCCAAAGGGAGAAGTCAAGTGTCACAGGGACGTGAAATGGTCTTTGACGTTCCATGCAACTCGTGTGCAAACGAAGTGGTACGGATCTCGCTCCTCTACAATCAATCATGGGGCTAAACAGCGTGCTAGGCACAGGGCCAAATCGCATGAGAGCAAAATCGTTTGGTATTCGTTGAGAGGAAATGGATGCCTTGCGAATTGCAGCCGTGGCCTTTTTAGTCGTGCGGATTTGATGGAGTGGTAGAAAGGGTTGCTCGGAGTAGATCTGTCAGTTTTGATGGCAAAGTATGAGACACTTTTGAAGACTTCCTGATAAGAATCGTTAGAGAACAGTGTAAAAAAGGAAGCAAAAGAAATCGTCTTTTTTTTTTTTCTTTCCCGCTCATGAATGAAGATTAATGCAGTGAAATATGGTAAACATTAAGGATAAATTCAAATTCAACCGAAAAAGAAATAATACAAATTCAACCGAAAAGCCAAATTTTCATAAAATGATTTGCCTTGGTTCTGTAGTTCAGATGGAGGAGGGGAGGGGAGGAAGGCAATTCCTTCGAGAGAAATCTCAATGTATTTATGTACTATTTCCATGTTTTATACTTTCCAGAATCTTACAAAAAAAGGGGGGATGAGGGGATTATATAATTTTCATGTCATTTCAGAAATTATACAAATTACAAAAATGAAATTTAATCAGTGGCCTTCGCACACACAACAAAAACAAAGCAAGGAAACTTTATTTTACTGAAACAAAATTGAAAATGGAGATTGGCAGGGAAATATGATTTTTAAAATGTCAAGTTCGATTTTTTTTAACAATTATAATGCTTATTTATACTATCTACATGACAAAGTAACAAAAAAAAGAGAAGTATAAATGTCAACTTTATCATTTTGCAATTTTGATACATGATTTTAATTATTAATTATAATATTAACGATTTATTAAATAAATATGCAGAACCAGTTCATTTTCTTTAAATTTAATTGAAAATATACAACTTGGGACATAAGCCTTTGATTCATAAACTAACACACATTTATTGGATTGTATTTATATTATATATATATATATAATGATTTAAAAGTTATTGGAAATAGATTGCAGGTTCGAAGACCTTTCATTTTTAATTTCGTTTTATTCTTCCTCTGGAGGCAGGCGTCCTATTTACAAGCAGATGTGGTTGAAAAGCGAGAATTTAATTTTCCCTCGTTTTATATAGCATACTTTGATAGGGAAAAGATTGTTTATAGTGCCAATATATTATTAAGATTTTCATAGGGATTTCTGAACATGTGACTTTTAAAGAAGTGGAAACACAGGGATCATTTTGTAAAACTATTTGTCAAGTCAGCAATTTTTATCGTGGCGTGGGAACAGCTTCGGCTTTTAGCCGATTCAGCATTTTGCAAAGCTTCACTTGAATTAAGAAGGGAAAGTGGGATTGGATCAGGAAATAAGAGAATATTTTTAGAATGAAGTTACTATGGGCTAAAATAAGATAAAGCTTAAGAAATCAATTATAATTTTAATTAGATGTTAAAAATATCATTACACACACACACGTGTGAGTGTATATATTAAATTTTTTAAAATTTTAAATTTGTTCGAATCCAAAATAATTTTTAGTTTCGTTTACATAATTATATTAATTTAGATTTGTTTCATAAATGGGTTTCATTACATTTACTTTTCATTTTTGTGAACTTTTTATTGTTTAATTCCAAATTAAATTTTAATTTCGACCTAATTAGTTTCGATTTAGTTTTTGTTGACTCAAGAAATGGATTTTAATTATTTTATTGCTTTTATGGTTGTACATATATATCTATATATATCTCTCTATATATGTGAAACAAAATTCCACAAAATCATTCAACTACATGCAATCAAAGCAACAAAAACACTCATAAGACCGGAACAGAGGAAGCAGTAAGCCATTTCTGTTTCGTAATGTTCCTTTTAATAATAAAAGCAGACGCCCATCTGCGCAACGTGTGACATCGGAAATTTTCCGCAAAGTAGGACGGTCGGGGCTCGTTTAAAGTGTTTCCCGTTTTAGCCGATGATAGTACAAATAAATACTGTCCCTGAACCTCTTGACTCAGTAGCTGATTCAGCTACTACCTAAAAGCTTTAAAAGGCATCGTAAAGTTGGGAAGCGAAAATTCTTAAAGGACTCCTGTCACACAGTAGTTGTTGTTATAACGTAAATTTTGAAAAAGGGAAACGAAATTGACCAGTTCTATTTCCCTCATTATTATTATTATTATTTTTTTTTTTTTTTTTACGCTAATTTAAGGTATCCGACAACGAAATTTTTTTTAAGGCATTCGACTACGAAATTTTTTTAAGGTATACGGCTACGAGGAAAATTTTTGAAAAATTGGATTTTTAAAAAGCCATTTAAAACTATGGTTTCTGGATGCATAACATATGGTTTCTGGATGCTGATTCTTAATTATAATACAAAATACTATAAGTACAATAAAATTATTTGAAAAATGTAATATATTTTGAGAAATAGAAAACAAATTTCTAGTAAATTTTAATGAGATTTAACCAAAACGGTTTACACTACACAAAATGGTAATACAGCAATCCTTTTTTTCTTTGTACTCAAGTTATAGAATATAATGATGAAGCAAATGAACCAAAATTGATGGAAAATTTGAGATGGAAAGAAGTTATTTGTAGAAATATACGTACATATGCTTTTTTTCCATAAATTCCCAACTTAATTTTTCTGAAAACACCTATAAATGAAAAGGCATTTCACACACAATAAAACTGTCGGTTCATTTGATTACCCATATTATTTAAAATACACTTTGAAACTTTTATGTAAATACCTCAATTAGTTTTTTTGTAATAAATTTTAATGAAAGGTTATCAAAACGGTTAACACACTACACAAAATTGTAAAGCAGCAATCCTATTTTTCTTTCTACACAAGTTGTAGAATATAATGATGAATGAAATGAACTAAAATCTATAAAAAAATTTGAGATGCAATGAATTTAAGGATAAAAATATACACATATAAGCACTTTTTCCATAAATTCCCAACTTAATTTTTCTAAAAACACTTATAAATGAAAATGTATTTCACCAGCAATAAAAATTTTGTTCATTTCATTGCTCATATTACTTAAAACACACTTTGGAATTTTTATGTAAATACCTCAATTAGTTTTTGAGATATCATGTTAACGGTAAAGAATTTTTGTGGAAATTAAAATTTTGAGAAAAGTGAAATTACAGTAAAATTTTAGCTGAAAAATATGTGACCCCAATTGACAGGTCAGGCCTTCCTTTTCCTAGTAGAAAAACCATTTTGGAAAGAGGAAATTTTGAACTCCAAGGAATGACAATAGAAAAAAAAAATCGTCAATGTTTTCGATAACCAATGTTTTTCACGTAGTCGGATACCTTAACAGCATTGGTTATAACAAGATTTTCCAGGTATAGAAACAATCTCCTCGTGGAATTCTGGGGGTAGGGAATACATGTGTATTTGCATTTTCATCAACATATATTTATTTGGTAACATTATTCGCATATTTCTAGTCATTTTAACGTCTTTATTCAAAATTGTGTTTTACACCTCCATTATTTGTTTTAAAAAATTGAATTTTGGTAATAATTCGCATTTTTTATAAAAGAATATTTGCACTTCTAAAATAAAATTTCGACAAATTAATTGGATAAAATCCCAGTAATACGAATAATTTAGATGGTAAAACTTGACTGCTTCAATAATCCTTAGTTAGCTTCCTAATTAGGTGACACATTCTATTTTTGACATTTATAGAATGTCTTTGAACAAATATCCAAAAGTTGAAAAAATTAATTAGAAAAACGTCTAATTTCCAATTTGTCATCAATAAAAATGTTCATTTTTTCAAAAATGCTCAAAATTTAAAAAGTTAATTAATAAAAATGCCAAAATTCAATTAATTTTAAATAAATAAATAAAAATTTCATTCTTATTATAATACAAAGGGAATTCAACAAATTGAAACCTTACTGACTATTTTATTTTTCCAATATTTAATTCCATCGCTCAATTGCAAAATTTAAGCTAAAAATTAATCATTCGATGAGCTACTCAGACACGTCATTTTATGCGTTAGTTAATCAAACGATAAAATTTCTTTTTTACGGCTAATCATATAGTGTAATTTAGCTTCAAACAATGTAAGAATTCTATTGCTCGTAAAATATAATTTCAAAACTTAACTATGGAAAAGCTGCAAGACTGATGTTACTCTAATTTTTTTAAATAGTAAAAAAATTATTTCTTACTATTAATAAATTATTAAATAAAATATTTCTAATAAATCATTTTTCACTGTTAAAATTCATACAGAATAAGACTTCAGTAAATTGGATAATTTTTTTAAACATGCACTAATCTGTTTAGAATCTTAAGAGTATTATTTACAGTAATTTTTTTCATTTGTTAGTTTGTCTGTAAATATAATGTCTAAAAATAATGAAAATTACAGGGGTTATTAACAGAACAAAAAATATTTAAAAAATGAAACAATTTAAGAATGCAAATCGGTTTTTAATAAACAATAAAGAAACGTAAGAAAAAAGAAAATGTTTCTAATATTTTCTAATTCTTTATGTAAGAAAAACTGAAATGTCTGTAAAAGATAGTCATTAAATTATAAGCTTTGCTTGTTTTACCTTTTAAATTTTAGATATGTAATTACATCAAAATTATTCATTTTATCTATATTCATAGCTGTACCAATTATTACCACGAAGAAAATTCTACTGCTTTGTACTATGTATATGTTATGACTTCATTAAACATTAAAACAAGCTATCTTTATCAGCTACAGAATCATAACATCTCATTAATTTATTAGTAGAAACAGAATTTTAAAATTAACTATAGAAAAATATTAACTATATAAAATTAAATTTAAAAAATCGAATTTTTTCAAATAAATCCATTTTCTGAATAATTCTTATAATCTTCTAAATATTTAAATAAAAAATTCCCAGTTCTAAAAATAAGTATCGATGTTTGAAACTAAAACTTAAACAAAGAAGAAATGAAATTAATCATTTGTACACGAAACACTCTTAAAGCATACCCATTTTAAAGCATATTTAGATTAAAATCACCTCTAAAATTTTTATTTAATTTTCAATCACTTTTCCAAGAGAAGAGAGACAGAAATTAAACCTACTTCAAAAACATATTAATTATTAGAAATGTAACAAAACGAAGGTAGATTAAAAAAAAAAAAAAACTGCTACTCTATAAATGTAGAAATTCTACCATAAGAAGATTTATGAATTCAAATTCATAGGGAACGATCTATTGATATTTTTATTCAAAATTCTAACACCAAAGATTGTAAACAATGCCAAGCAAATTTTAAGAAATCAATCTTATTTGACCAAAACAATTCTGCACTAAGACAGAAAAATATCTTCGATTTAATTCCACCATTAATCGAATTCTCTAAAACGTTTCCTTCACATTTTTACGGGCCTATTATAGAGCTTTGAAAAGCGTGTCAATGACTACTGCCTACGATTCACAAAACCTACGTGTATTGCTAATTTATTCTCAAGACCAAAACCCACACTCAGAATAAATTCAACAAAAAGAACAGCCCAACATATGGCGGAAATATGCAGATAAATTTACATCCACCAAATGAATATTTTTTTAAAAAAATCGTTTCTCATCATTTGAAACAAGGCAGAGAATTTCCTTGCTAAACATAAATAAATATTTTCCAAAATTCGTAAATAACTGGGTGTAATAACATCTGCCGTTAGCACGTCAACCAGTTCGAATTCACTCCCCCCCCCCTCCTCGTTGTGATTTATTTCGAACCGATACGTCATTTTTGTTTTAAGTAGGGTTATTTTTGACACCTGTTCTTAGAATCGAATTCGATGATTGATTTTCCACGAATATTCAATTACATTAAATGTTATTTTATGAACGGTCATGAAAATAGCCGCATTGGATTTCATGAATTCATATGCTTTTAGTATAATCAAACTAAGGAATCGCCAAAACAAATTTTGAGGATAAAAAAAATCGTTTGATTAGATGAAAGAAATATGGAAAAATAATATTAAATTTAAGTCAGAATAAATGTCAATTAGCGATAAAAATTATTTTTAAAAATTCGGATGAAAATGCTTAACGAATTTTATTATTTGCTTTTTCTTTCAAAATAAAAATTAAATGTTATCTTTACATATCATTAAAGAATATTTGCTTATCTAAATTATGTGATGGAATACGAATAAAATATTTGATAATTTCTGTCAGTTTCATTTAATTCATTTAAACCAAACGATAAAAAAATGCCCTTTTTTAAATCCTTAATGAGTAATTAAATTTCAAATGAATATTAATTTTACTGCTCATGAAATTTAATTTCAAAATAACAATGGCAACAATAAAATAAAAAGTTATTTGTTGTTTTTTAATCGAATTGAGCATTTCATCAATCACAAATGTCAATAGTAAATATGAAAAGGGAATAATTGCAATACATAATTAAATAATGGTTTATTAACTTTCTTAGCTAATATGCAAAATCTTATTTGAAAGAAAGGCATGCAATAAGGATAAAAGGCAAACATTGTATTAACTTCAGAACACTAAAATAATACAGATAATTAAATAACAAATACGCATTTAAATCACGCTAATGTCATAATTTTGTAAATAATACAGATGTACTATATTTAATTAAATAAAAAGTGGAATTTGGATCAGACAATGAGAGAAAATAATAAAGTATAGAATAAAGTAACATAAACTAATGGAAAGGGGAGAAAAAGAAAATTAAATTAAAATATAAATGCTATTAAAACACTGAAAAATTCCAAATTTATTCTAAATGAAAGGTATTAATTATGTTATAGATTTAAAAATAAATAATATTTTCAAAAAGAAAATTTTTATCCTATATATTTATCCACAATTTTTAATTAATGATTAATTGTAAAGATGGTTTTTTTACAAAGGTATTAATTATGTCAAAGATTAAAAAATAAATAGTATTTTCAAAACGAAATTTTTTATTAAATATATTTATTCATAATTTTTAATTACCGATTAATTGCAATGACGGTTTGTTTTTACAAAGGTGTTATCTCAAAGACTAAAAAATGAATAGTATTTTCAAAAATAAATTTTTTATCCTATATATTTATCCATAATTTTTAAGTAACGATTAATTGTAATGATGGTTTGTTTTTACAAATCAATCATTACAATGGATTAAAAAAAACAACCCTTCCACTTAATAGATATATATGCCATGAGATAGAATATTAAAATAATAATAATAATAACAAGCATATTGTCTTCTGGCCTTGGTATAACCTTCAAATAATTTTTAATTCATGCTTTAATAAGACGAATAATAGGACAAAAATATGCTTTAACTAATATTTAGTAATTCGCGAAAAAAAAATCCTCTTAACTTCAAACATATAATTCACAATACGAAAACTCTTCCAAACGAGTTTTTAAACAGCCGGCTAATTGCCTGCTTTAGAATTCAAATCCATCGTTAAAAACACTTTTCAATTATATTTCAGAAGAGATTAAAATCGTCCCACACAGCAGTGAACGTGTAATTTCATCTGTCTTTGATGAAATCACCGACAGTTACAGCAATGTCGTGCGAAAAAGAGACAGACAACTTCCTAAAGCGATCGTAGCACTAAACAAATGAGCTATTATGGTTTTGGCACAAACAGCCAATAAAGACGCCGAAAAAGCAAAGTCCTCGACATCGAAAACTTGACTTGAAAGGAAATATGCGCATTGCAAATGTTTGTGGAAAGGAAGTTTGGGACAGACATCGAAAAAGGAAAATAAGGGGGGGGGAGGGGGTAAACTGAACGGCATAATTCAGCAAAAAATTTAATTTTTAAGATTTCGTTAAGGTATCCGACTACGTTCGAAAGAAAATTTTGAAAAATTTGATTTTTAAAAATTACTTAAAATTATGGCTTTTAAATGTATTGTCAATTATAATACAAAATACTTTACATAATTATTTGAAAACATAATAGATTTTGAGAAACATCAAACACAAAAATAGATTACATCAAACACAAAGAAAATAAATAGAATGGTTGAAATAATAGATCGAAATTCTGCTAAACTTAACCTCAACTCTGTTGGGGGAAAAAAAAAACAACTACAGCCTTACTTATGTTTGGCGGGATTTGCCCTCAGCTTTTTGGCGCGAAAGTTAGTTTAAAAGTTAGTTGAATAAAAAATGAACCAATAAAAAGTAAGTAGCCAATGTTCTGTTCCCGACTTTGTTCTGATCTATCTTTGAACTAAATTTCGTCCAATTCCGTTCAGCCGTTCTATCATGATTGAGTAACAAACATTCAAACTTTCACATTTATATATTAGTATAGATTAGAGGTATATACAGAATGTAAATGTCTTATGACTATAAAAACAAACGTTTGTTTAAATCCATCCAAACAGAAAAGCCACATTTATAATATTATTATAGAGTACATGAAATAATTCTAAGACGCAATGAAAATAATGGTCTCGATGTCGAAAAACAAAACTTATGAATCACGAAAAACTTTTAGGATGAAGTTCGAAAATATTTTCCTTTTAGGGAGAAGGGAAGGGAGGTAAGGGGGGAGTGAAAAAAAAGGAGGGGTGAAGGTAAGCAGAGTTAGCCGCCGTATCGTCGGCATAACCTTTCTCGAAGGAATATTCTAACTAGCTGACGGGAGCTGAATTTTTTTTCCTGAAGCAATCTTCCAGCATTTATGCTACTTGGAAGTGTTGGGTGTCGTAGTGTGATGGCATGTTGTCCCACTCTGTATGCATCCCCGACCCCTTCTCCCATCCCCCCCTCCCTTCCTTTCCAGTCGTAAAATATTCCCCACAGGTCTGAAAATCGGTGCACCGCTTAAAAACCTCTGCACCTTTTGGGGTTGCCAGTTCAAAAAGCGAAACAAAAAAAGAACAAAAAGGTTCGAAATTGTTCTGTTTTGGTTAAGGGGCTTTAATCCCCCTTCAAATGTGGGCAAACACATTGTGTTTGATTTTGTTGAAGCTGATGGAAGTGAAGTCAGTTGAGTTTTGTTTATTTGTTTCGCAGGTGTCTGTCGGCTAGAGGAATGAATCATAAAAGAATTACGTTCGAAACTATATATAAAAATGTTCGATAACCGTTACAACCATAAATAGGAATTGGAAGTTTTCTTTCTAAGGAAGTAACAAATGAAATGAAAATTGCAATAATATTTCAAGAACTGAACATTGCATAAATATTTCGGAATAATCTGTAGAATTTTGATTATGATATATTGATACAAAAGTTATTCAGAGAAACCTCTGATTCCAATAAAAAATTGTGTAAAAAAAGAATTAAACTAATATATATATTTTTATTATTTTTAAATAAAATTTTAATCGGAAAAAAGATAGTTTTCAAAATGAAATATTGAAATGACATGAAATCGGCATTTATGTAGAAATTGTATTTAACATTCATGAAACTGAATTATAACGTTTACAGATATATATTATAAGATAAAAATATTACATTTATATTACCATAATTAAATAAAAATTACATTTAAAAAGTTTTTTTTTTTTTTTTTGAAATAAGGATTAGGTTTTAATTTTTTTAAAAAAGTGTGCAGGTATACTTTTTAAAGATAATAATGCGGTTTAAATTTAAATCAAGACAAAAATTTATGAAAATTAATACCAGTCACTGTCAAAAAATTATTTAAAAAATAAGTACAATTTTATTTAATATTAATACATTATTGAAATTATTATATTAATATATTATATAAGTTCTATAATAGTTCTTCAATAAAATTAATATAAAAAAAGATTTTGTAACAAGATTAATTATAAAAAAGTAAATATAAATAAATCACGAGCTTTACCTCCCACCCTACAAATTTTAAAATATAATTACTTTCTTTTCTATTTAAATAAATCCAAAATTATAAAAACAATGCTTTATCAAGTCTTATTTCGCAATATGGATTCAGAAGAATATATTGTTCCAAATTTAATTTTCGCTTAATCTAATGGACTCTCGATTTGTAAATACAAACGGTTTATTTTGGTTTTCAATATGGTCAGATAAAGCGGCCGATAGCTCGACAACTTTTAGCATTCCGCACAACGTTAGCAGGAAAACATTATTAATCATTACTTGCACCAGGTCCACTGCAGTATGCCAGATCTTTCTTGAAATCGGTTCTAGAAGTCGAGATTTGTTTTGAAAAATATCAGTATACATTATTATTTATTTATTTTTGTCAAATGTATATGTCTTGAAAATACAATGCCACGCTAATTTTGGCAGAATATTTATGCAAGTACTGCTTAGACTTGATTTACAAAATCAAAAAGAAAAAAAATCAATACCCAAGCATTTTTAAATTCTAGAGCTATTAACTTTCTCACTTGTATATAGACCTTTTATTATTTCTGTCTGGGTTGAACTTATCTTTTCAGCATTGTTTAAGTTACTCATATTTAATTTTTTAGATGTTAAAACCATTTTTACATCATTTTTGGGGGGATTTTTTTCCTTTAGATACCTGTGATAATTTCATAAATAATTGTTTTAAAAAATAATTTTATACTTTTACCATTTGATTGGTGCAGTTTTTCCAAATATGGTTCTTGAGCCAAAAAACCACACAAAATCAAACCAAATTAATAAATTATTAAAATACATAAATAAATATTTAGCTTTAAAAGACAATACTTTATAATAATAAAAAAATTAACATTACTAAGGGCATGAAAATATTAAATTATTTATTTGACCCTGCATTTTAAACGAAGAATAAAATAAAATAAAAATAAATATTCTTGATTCTTGAAATACTTGATTTTTTAAAAAATCTTTACATTCAACGTTATTTGCCTCCTATACACCCCAGAACGTAAAAAATAAGCGATAAAACCTTCCACCTTGCAACCTACCCAGGTGTGAGTCCCCAAGGCAGGAGATTCGTAGTGGGCGTGGATCGAACCCCTCAACTAAGGTCAAAAGGTTAAGAGCAGGGAAAAGGAAAAAAACTGCGGGGTGGGTGGGTTCCAGCAACATACCTTACACTTCCCCGGCCTTTTATTTTCGAACAGAAAACAAACCCGCACGGATTCTGCACTGCAACACAGCCAGGAGGGAGGAAAGAATTCCGATCTTGTTCACTTCATTGACGCGGAATGAAGACATTTTATTCACACGTGGAAATAAAGAACACCAAACTGCGAAAATAAATGTATCCCAAACGATAATATCTTTTGTTTTTAGCTTCCGTTTGCTTTAATGGAGTTATCGTTTGCTTCCGTTCTTTGCATGCTACATTTTGATCCCAGAGTTGCTTTTTGTTAGTCTATTTGAAACAAGTAATATAATTTTTTAAAATTCAATCCTATTTAGGTCAACTAAGGAAATTTTTATTTTAGTTACTTTTTATTGAATAATTATAAAAAAATTATTAAATATCAAAAAATGATTTATTTTCGTAAGCTCACAATTTTCATGTGAAAAATACTGAAATTCTAGCATTTTTCCGATGGATCGCTTGCTTTCTTCTTTCTACATTTTACCCCCAGGGTTGCTTTTTGTTTGTTTATTTGAAGCAAGTAACATAAAATATTTTTTTACTTCAATTCCTACTTAGGTTAACGTTTCATTTAAGTTACTTTTTATTAAAAAATTATTAAGTATAAAAAAATGATTGATTTTCGCAAGAATTGAACTCAAATCTTCACGTGAAAAATACTGAAATCCTCGCATTTTACCGATTGAGCCTGCTGATTTTAGTTTTCATTGCAAATTACAAAAACTTTATTTAAAGTGTTAAAAATGAATTTAATTTAATTCCTGAAATAATATTTGAAAAAAAAAAAATGTATTAACATCGAATGTCATTCACTGCATGTTTAAAAAAATGTTTTTGAACGAGTGTATGAATAAGAAGTGTTTTATGAAAGATTGAAACTTTGAAAAAGATATATGAATAAATATATATAGGCGTGAACAAATGGTAGGAATTGAATGAAGGAACTCGATATGGCTAAATAACGTACAGTATTAAGTCGAGATCATGATAATTAAATGTTTTGATATTTAGGAAGTATTTTTATATCAATGGCATGATTATTTTCATCCTGAGTTTTGTATCATTCCGTTAAAAAAAATTCATAAACGGCGTTTTGACGTATATTCTTTTGAATCCAACAACATGTGTTTAGTGGACATAATTGCCTCAATTTGCTACACACGAATAACAACTAAAAAGATTAACTGCATCGTAATTAAGGTTGGAAATTTGAGCCAACAAACAAACACACAGAACAAAAAGGATACATAGTGGAACGTCAATTATATTTCCTAACCTTTTTCTTTTCAAAACATGACCCTCAACCTCAAGCGGAGAGTCAAACCTTTTTACTTTCGAACAAATAAAGTAAACAACACAGGGTCTTCTATATAAATCCTGTCGATACTGCTACGTTCAGTGGTGGCGGGGTGGTCGGCTGTATACAAGAACAAGAAGGCCTTCTATATAAAAAACAAAAATAAAAGATACTTAAAATATCTAAGCTCTCCCATCATTTTAAGGCGGGGAGGGGAGGAGAAACAAAATGTACACTTATTATTTATCTGCCCTTAAAAAACGCCCTAAACATCCACAAAACTCAAACACACCGCCAACAAGAGTGGCACCAGGGTATTGCACTAGTATTTATCATTTTAATCCAACTGCACCAAACAATCCATAGAGCTCATAGAGCCCCTCCTCAACCCCCAGCTTCGTAATCGTTTGTCCTCTCGAAAAAACGAATGATTTCGAAAAAAGTCTTATCTTAAGGTCGGAAGCCACCGGCGACTCGGTGCTGTTGTCTTTTGAAGATCCACCGACGACTAACAGGGATGGAGGCGAGGGTTGTTTTTTTGTTGTTGTTCTTTTTGCAGGTAGGTATGTGGCTAGTTCGTGGGTGACCGGCAGCGATCTGGGGCTACGTTGACAGGTGGGTGAAGATAGTGAGGTGTTGACTTCGTGGATGTGAAACTGTTCTAAAGTAACACGGCGAATCAAATGACTACGAATAATAAGTAAAGAGGACTAAAATTTTTGACCTGTTATATTTATTACTAGACGCCTTTGGCGACCAGCTGGTTCGCCAGTCTTACTGCTATTTAAAATTATCAATTAAGTACTTTATGTAACGTCATTTAAATACTTTCTGTGACTTGTCATTTTCATTTAAATGCTTTATGTAACTTGTCTTTTAATAGATGCTTCATCAAAATATTTTTGAGGTTAAAATTTTGATAGTCATATAATTTATTCATAAAGGACTTAAGCCAGTAATGCACTATATATATTTCTCTCATCTGTCTGCTCTCTAAAAATTTCAACTTTAAATTAAAGTGAAAATGATTAAACTGCAAATTGAATTTTTTTTTAAATCGAAATCAAGCATTTTTTTAATAAGTAAAAGAGAATCATTATGTGTACTACTGAATAATTACAATAATTTATGTAATATTTGAAGAATTATTCAACAAAAATTACTTTGATTCATCATAAAATTCAGGTTTTAGTTTTAATTTCAAAAAGATTTAAATGTGGTGAATTATAAAATTTTATATTTTGGTCTATAATTGTAATTAAAAAAATTATTAGAAATAAAACACATTTTTTTAAATTCTTTTTGTTATATAAAATACAGTGGAACTTCGCTTAACGAGCTTAATTCGTTCCCGAATCTTACTCGTAGTACGAAAAAATCGTTAAGCGAGACAATTTTTCCCGTAGATATCCATTAAAATAGACCGATGTGTTCCATTTTATAAAGAATAACACAATAATTTTTAATAATATAATTTAATATTCATAATGAATGCTGTTTATACCAGAAAATTGACTAAAAATTGCCTTTAACTATAATTCAAAATTTGGCAAAAAATGAGACAGAATTATCGTTAAGTGAATTTATAGTTTGCACAGCCGACGTCTGGCCTAGGGGTAGAATGTCTTCCTCGTGATTTGGCTGCCCCGAGTTTGAGTCCTGGTTTGGGCATGATTGTTCTTTACCTTGTGTTCTATCTGTGAGGTGTGTAAAAGAGCCCCCCCCCACTTCATCAAAAAGGGGTTGTGCAAAAGAGTGTGTAGTGTCATCATATGAGCTAGAAGTCAGATTTCTGGCCTTGGGTGTTCAGGGGATTGCATCAGCCTTTGAAAGCTAATGCAATCCTCTTTCCGTCGTAACGCGGGCACTACATTATCATCATCATGCTTTGCATAGCAACTGCTTTATCAGTATTAAATTTCTCCACAAAAAATATAATTTCTTATGCTTTTAGCCACTCCCTTATTTTATTGGAAGGTTTTTGCTCTGTTGCGTCCCTTATTTAACTTCATCTTTTAATTCATCCTCTATCCAAGCAGCTCTTTTCTATGGCAAATATTCAGCGCCATTAGCTAGGTTGATCTGACTATATTCTTTGACTAGCTAATCGATGCCATTGCTATGCATCTATAGTCCCATAATGTTAGTCAAAATCTATCGATTATTGCTCCACATATACATACTCAATCTCCTTGGAGTCTCAAAGCTACCAAGCCAAAAACTTCTTCGAAGTAGAAGGTAATATCTCAAGTATCTAAAGACAATCTTAAACACGCGCTCAACATTGGCTGATATAAGGCAATTTGGTATGAATTACGGGATATGGAGTTATTTATTAAATTAAATTTGACTGTATACAGTAATTTGACTTTAGATGTTTGGAAAGCAATTCGGTACGCTTAGTGTACGAATCAGTGGGCATGGCAGATATTTAATAAATTAGGATTGACTGTATACAATAATTCGACTTTGGATGTTTGGAAGGCAATTCGGTACGCTCAGGGTACGAATCACTGGACATGGCAGATATTTAATAAATTAGGTTTGACTGTATACAATAATTCGACTTTGGATGAGTCGATGTATTTCAATGTTTAAATCATAGGTTCCCAACGTGGGCGTTTAAAACTTTCAGGGGGGGCGGTAAAATAACCAGAGAAAATTAGGGGGCGTTGATATGGCATGAAGGGGCGTTAGATGATTAACCAAATAGTGTACAATAACTTCATGGAATGATTCCAGGACATTTTAAACATGGACATACCAGAATGGGTTTTGAATTTTTTTCCCTATGTCAACGCAGCAGGATCACCTCAGTTAGAAGAACTAATAGAACTTACGACAAATGAGGATCTAAAAATTAAATTCAAGAATAGC
This sequence comes from Argiope trifasciata, assembly GCA_026543055.1. Classification (NCBI taxonomy): domain Eukaryota; kingdom Metazoa; phylum Arthropoda; class Arachnida; order Araneae; family Araneidae; genus Argiope; species Argiope trifasciata. Next base: position 49,484 of record JAPMOQ010055423.1, on the reverse strand, counting down.
TACCAAGAATTTTGCCTGCAAAAATCTATTTTACAACTGCATTCAGGGTTATGATCGATTGTTCAACGATTTCTGATAGCATTCCCCTCTTCATATTTAGCAGAACGTGGATTTAGTGCTGAGGCAACATTGGTAATGAAAAAGAGAAATCGGCTCCATATTACTGAACGCGGCGACTCACGTTTATTTTTAAGTGAAATCGAGCCCGATATTAACAAGCTCCTTAAAACGCATCAAATTCAGCTTTCTTATTAGTTAAGTTAGAAATTCGATGTCTTTAAATTTTTATAAAAAGACTTTTTAATGTAATTAAGAATGCGTTTTGATGGGTCTCTGGAACTGTCAATTTATTTATTTGGAAAGCAATAGTTAATTATGAAATAATTCGTATTCTCAAAATCCCTGCCTGCCTTATGACAGGTAAGCTAAAACATTTTAAATAAAGAAGAAATTCAGTAGTGTTTCTATTTCAACAATATTCTATCTATTAGAATTTTATATAATTCTTGTTTTCACCATGTATTATGTACGCTCTTATTTCTCCGGAGTGGGAGGGGGGGGGCGATATTGAAATGTTCACCAGAAAAGGGGCGCCGGTTCAAAAAAGGTTGGGAACCTCAGCTTTAGAGTCATTCAATAAAAAATAAGCAAAGCAATACCAAGATTAATAAACTAATGTCTATACAAATGAGAGATTTTTTAAAATAACATTTTAAGCAAACGAGCGAAAGATTTATAAATTAAATAAAATGAAGATTTTATCCGACAAAGAGCAAAAAACGAGAAACCACATCCACCCACTCTAGCTACAGTAGTATCACGTTCCCCCCCTCCCCCTACTAAGAACATCATAAATATGTACCTGCTTCTAAACATAACATTACCGAAGAGCATCTTAAAAGCTCCACTATCTAAACGGCAGGCCTGAACACGACCTTAGTCGTCGTACGCGTTAAACAAAAGTGTAGTAATTGCAGCATTAGTGTCAAAGATAGTTGTCAAAGCCATCGCCTTATCCATTCCAGTTCTGTTGAGATTTAAAGTCAGGGGGTTGGGGAAATTCTGAAACGTGCTTTAATTCTTCAGGATCACTGGATCGCTGCGTTTGATAAGGTCACAAAAAAGTGGATATAAAAGGATCTGAAGTGTCCCTCTCAGGCACGTTTTTCGAACAAAAAGTGTCCCTCCATCCCACTTGAAAATATTCCTTTTGTGTGTGGGGGGAAGAGATCAACTCATCTTTTAGAGCAGGGCGCGTTCCGGAATGATTGTTTTGTTCGGGATAAGCTTCGCGTTTAAGTTGGGGCACGAGCAGTTTGGTGCGACAGTGCAGGAGGTTTTGTGTTTTCCAAGAGCTTTTCAGAACTTTTTTTTCCCTGTTTGTAAAAAAGATTTTATACGGGTTGTTAGTTTTAGGATTTGAGTCAGAGGTTTCGCAAAGTTCAGCAAAAATTGAATTATCCCGCTTTTTATTTATTTATTTATTTTTTCTCTCTCTTTTTCTACAGCGATGGTAGAGATTCCAATTTTTGTAATAATTAAACAGCTATTTATATTTGCTGGAATATTAAAAATTTTTGGAATTGCAATGTTTTTCTAAAAGAAAGTTTTTTAAAAATTGAACCTCTAATCAGAAACATATCATGATAATGCTGTCGCTGGTTTCGTTTGTCTAGTCTTTGATTGGATTGATTGCATTAACTTTTGCATTTTATGAATACAGTTTCTCATATCATGCAATTCACAGAAAAAATTTCAATTAAAAAACATAATTTCAACACCAAAAAATGTTTTGGATTTAATGTTTAAAGTTTTTTTGTTTTCTCATGTATGAAGTATAGAATAATTATTGTAACTATCAAAAAATTCAAACTCAGAAATTTCAAGGAATTTGATTATTATATTTAGGCAATTTATGACCATAATGCGTACAAATATCATCAGTTTTCAACATCATAATTAATATTAATCTATCATAATTAATATACAATAATTAATGTTACTGGTAAAATCAATAACCCTAGATTTTTTCGTACAAAATGTGACCACAGTAATTTAGCAAATCATTGGAATTCATTATGCAAATCGTTTCAAATACTACTTTTTTCCATTATCATTATATTCAAAGTATAATTAATGTTATTAGTAAAATCAATGATATATTGAAAACTAGTAGAGGTGTATAAAATATCCGGCAGCCAGTTTATGCAGTATTTAACATCATTAGGCAATATTAACATTATTTAACATTTTTAAAGGCAGAAATGCACGTAGATGATGGAAAAGAAAAAAATAATAATATTAATGAAGAGTATACCCAGGGGATCATGTAGTATGGCTTCGCTTTGGGGGAAAATGACCAAGTTTTATAGATTAGTTCGAAAAGCTCTCTAAAGCTCCTTCCTCCGGTTACCACTAATTCCCATCCAAACAGTTCATTGTTGGTCTCCCTCAAAATTTCTCACATACACTTTAATAAACTTATCAAGCCATAGAGGACAGCGGTGGTAAGGTCTCGGCTTCGGAACCGGAGGGTTCAAGGTTCAGGACTCGATTCCACTGAAGAATCGTCGTGTGAGGGGGTCTCTTGCACGTTAAATCTGTTAGGCCAAACATCCTCCCACTGGTGTGGTGTGGAGAGGGGGGAGGGTGCCAGTTCAGGTGTCATCCTCGTCATCTGACCGCGGCTCAAAATGACGAGGTCCGCCCCAAAAGAGCCCTCGTGTTGCTTAACAATGGGACGTTAATACAACTAAAACTAAAACTAAACTAAACACGTCAGAGAGCGTCTTACATGGCACAATGGTTACGAAATATTATCTCTCGGTTTTTTTTCAATGTCTTTGAATAAAATTGGATTTCTACACAGATACATATTATGACGTATGGATTGGAAAGAAATTTAGTATCTTTCTAAAATGCTTAATTTTCATAGATGACATAGTTTTTTTTTAAACCAGTGGGAGTGGTTTCTCTAAGACTTTTTCGATAACTCTCGAATAAATTGTCATGCCAAAGAAAGCCTTATATGGCACTGGCGTACGATAGTTACGAAAAATTAACTTTTGTATTATATCATTATATATATCCTTATATCATCATTATATATATCATTATATTTTACATATTATCATTATTTATAAACTTTTGCATTATATTTAGCATTTTTATTGAATCTATTGTGCGATCTTTAGCGAGATATTTGAAGATTAATATCTCTTGCATAGAATATAAAAATTGAATTTGTGTTTTAGACACGTTTATCTCACTCGAGTGAAACAAAAAATTTGATAGGAAATTGCATTTGTAATTGCAAATTTCCATACCAAATTTGATACATTTAAATCTTTACGTTTACAAGTTTCTGAAAATACAGACCGACAGACAATCAACCTGCAACTGGATTTGGCCCAAAATTTGACAGACGTCTACATTACAGATACAAAATCCATGTACCGAGTTTTATCAATCCGACTTTCTTAGTTTTGCAATTATTGTATTTACTGAATAGTCGACTGAAAAGAGTTTACTTAAATTTTAAAAGAAAGCTATAAGTTTGGTGAAAAGACTGTATATCCGTATTTATCCAACTAGCTCATAGAATTTTTGAGTTGTCTTTATCACAGACATACAGTGGGTAAAAAAAGTCTCCGTACGCAGATACGAATGCAAATCAAAGCTTAATTTATCACACAAAATTCATAATGATAAAAATGAAAACTTAAAAATGAGTTAAAACTAATATTATTTAATATTTATTCACATTAAAAGGATGATAATACTGACACAATTAAATAATAAATCTTAAAAACTCAAAAAATGCCGTAAACATGGAATAAAAAAAGTCTCCGTACGGTGCCCTAGCACACGAAAAAAGTTTACAAAAATGCAAAATACATTTAACAAATATACATTTAATGATCAGTGGGCCCTCCTTTGGCCTTTATCACCTCTTTTAGACGTTGAGGCATTACCCCTACAAGTTTTTTTTTGTTGTTTCTGGAGAAATATTACATCAAATACTACTAATGGCACTTTTGAGCTCAACTTTGTCTTTTATGTCATATTTTTTAAGTTGTCGTCCAATTTCTTCCCACAAATGTTCAATGGTGTTTAAATCGGGTGACTGGGGAGGGCTATGAAGTTGTTGTTTAATATGGTAAAGGCACCACTCATGGCAAATCTTAGAGGTGTGTTTAGGATCGTTGTCCTGCTGAAAAGTAAATCCAGTTCCAAGAGATAGTTTCTCTGCACTGGATAACACATTTTGTTTAAGAATATCCAGAAATCCATATCGATCCATATTTCCCTCGATGAACGGCAAATTTCCTACTCCAAAAGCACTCATACACCCCCACACTATAACACCGCCACCACCTTGCTTCACAGTTCCGCATAAATTCTTATTTAGCATTTGTTCGTTTGGTTTTCTCCACACCATAACTCGGCCATCTGACCCATGAATGTTAAATTTTAATTCATCGCTAAAAAGAATGGATTCCCAAAAAGATAATGGCTTGCTTACATGCTTCTTAGCAAACTCGAGGCGCTTTTTCCTGTTGTACAAACTTATGTAGGGTTTCTTCCGGGCCGCATGTCCATGATAACCACTTTTTTTAATGACATTTCTTACGGTTTGAGTTGAGACTTTAATGTTGTAACCAACCATTAAATCAGCTGCCAACTTCGGTGCACTAATTCGTGGATTTTCTTGAACTTGGCGTAAGATGTTTCTTTCATGCACTGGATTTAATTTTGACGGCCTCCCAGATCGATCACTATCCTCAAGTGAATGAAGTTTACGATATCTTTCAATGATATATTGCACAGTAGACTTCGATTTTTTAATTCTTTTACTAATCCTTTTCATGGATAATCCATCTTTTCGCAACTTAATCACTAATTCCCGAATAGCTCAGGGAACTTCTATTTTGAGACGATCAAGAATAAATTTAAACTCAACAACTGTCAAAATGTTGTTTTCTTATCAGTAATTAGCTATCTGATGTCAAAGATTTACTGCGGGCCTATTTTAAACACTTCAGAAAGAATTTGCATAAAGCGTACGGAAACTTTTTTTGCACTGCAATTTTCAATTTACCTTAGATATTGCAAATAATATGCTTTTCTCGTTTTTTAAAAATGAAAATTTACAAAAATCTCTTTCTATAGACTTATACTAAACACATATAGACAGTATTTAAAGAAAAAATGCAATACTTTACAAATTATGCTCATTTATTCTTAAATTTAGTGACCGTACGGAAACTTTTTTTACCCACTGTATACACATTTTTGAAAAATGTGTTTTTTGACCTCAGGAAGATCTAAAACGTGGAGAACCTCGATTCCGAATTTTTTGATGAATACTATACTTTGTTTTTTATGCACGTGAAAGTAAAAAGTTTCGGGCTGAGGAGTAGTATAGTTTCCAAAGATCTGATAAAGCCTTTAATTAAGGTATCCGACTACGTTCGAAGGAAAATTTTCGAAAAATTGGATTTTTTAAAAAACTATTTAAAAGTATGGTTTTTAAATAATGCCAATTATAATATAAAATACTATAAATACAACAGTTATTTGTAAATATAATAAATTTTGAGAAATAGGAAAATTTGTCGTAAATTTTAATGAAATCTAACCGAAACGGTTAATTACATAAAATTGTAATGCAGAAATCATTTTTTTTTAGCACACAAGTTATAGAATATGATGATGAATGAAATGAAGCAAAATGTAAGAAAAATCTTGAGATGAAAAGAAATTATGGGTAAAAATATACGTATATGTACATTTTTCCCATAAATTTACAACTTAATTATTCCAAAAACAACTATAAATGAAAAAGTATTTCACCAATTATAAAACTTTTGGTTCGTTTCATTGCCCACATTATTTAAAATAGACGCTGAAAGTTTTGAGTAAATACCTCTATTAGTTTTTGAGATATAATATTAACGGTGGAGAATTTTAATGAAAATTAAAGGTTAGTTAAAATTAGAAAAAGTAAATTCTTTTGGAAAGAGGAAAGTTTACACTACAAGAAATAACAATACTGAAAATAATTGCCAATGTGGTCGATAACTAGTGATTTCAACGTAGTCGGATACCTCAATTAAAAAAAAAAAAAAAAAAAAATTCTAATATCTGATCATTTTAATAGCAGTTGCATTTTTTCTATCTAAACTATCCCAAACAATTTAACATATGATTACAAAAATATTTTTTGGCTAAATATTCAAGAAATTATTTTTCTTGCAAGCAAAACCATACAATCGGATTTTAACTTCCTTTATATCATGTAAAAAAGTCTAAACTACAAAAAATAACAAAATTTTTTTGGTCAATGTGGTCGATAACCAGCGTTTTTAACGTAGTCGGATACCTTAATCTGGTGAAAATAAACATCTATATTAACATGAATGAAACCTAACATCAAAAGTCCAGCCGACATACGTCAAGTACGCATTTATCAGACCACAACGTACGACAGACGAATCCTCCCGCTATTTATTGTAGTAAATACCGACTAAAGATGCTTTAATAGCTAATGGAGGAAGGACATTGTAAAGAACGCCTCCTCCCCCAATACAAAACCAGGTAAGGATGACGGTAATTTGAGACCATTTTCGGAGGCAGCTGTTAACGGTATAGAATTTCGGAACGCGAATGCATGTGGTAGACGGTAGCGGGGCATTGAAAATTATGTTTTATACAGATGTCCGTATCGTCCAGACAGCTGAATCTTTATCAAGTGAGAGTTCGGTGTGATTTTGTGGCAGACGATTTTTTCAGTTTTGGGGAATCTTCTAATGGGAATCACGTATTTCCCATCAGCAGTAGTTTGATTTTAAAAATATTTTAAAACACTAATGATTATTTGTATTAACATTATTTATGAATTATATATGACGAATGCAGTCAGAATTTTTTAAAAAAAATTTCATCGTTATACTTATTCAAATGAATAAAGATAACCAAGCGTATAGAATAAAATATTTAATGAATCTCAGAAAAATAAAAAAAAAGATAAAATCGGAATTATTTTTTTAAACGTGTTTTCATGTCAGTTTTTACACCCATGTATTTTCGAAAATGACAAAAGCATACGTATTTTCAGAAAAAACAAAAGCGTCCACATGGCATTATTTATTTGTACGCAAATTATTTTTATTAAATAAGTTTTCTTCCAGAATTAAATAGGAATAAAGTATTATTATTTATTGTTATTTCAATTATTAATATAATTATTTATTTGAAAACTAACGATTTTTATCAAAAAACTTTTCTTCTAGGATTATTGATAAATAAAGTATTATTATTTAAAATATTAATATAACTATTTATTTAAAAGCAAACTATTTTTGCAAAATATCTTTTCTTCTAGAATTATACATAAATGAAGTGTATTATTTATTATTATTTAAAATATTAATACAATTATTTATTTTAGAATTTTTATCAAAGAACTTTTCTTTTATAATGATAAAGGAATAAAGTGTTATTATTTTTATAATTTTAAATATCAACATAATTACTTATATGTAAGCAAACGATTTTTATTAAATAATTTATTTTTCTAGAGTTATCAAAAAATTTAATCTATCAAAATTTAGCTGATAACTGGCACAAAATAAACAGCATAAGAATACAAAATTCATTATAAGACATTCAACTTTTTAAATTGCAGTGAAATTTTTACTCTGTTATATGGTGTATATAAACTTCTAATAAATAAAATTATTTTTATCTAATAACCCACAAGTATAATATGTATATTGAAAGCAGGATGATACCAGCAATACTTTTTTCTTTTACATTTTTTAAAAATATGAAAAGAATTTATAGTTGTATAATATTATAAAAGTTCATCTATAGAAGTACAAGAAGCCATGTAAATGTGCAATAGGAATAAAAAAAATATTAAATATTCGTACAGTCTGCGTAAAAGATCCATTAATCTATTTAAACTTTTGGTTAACAAAATACGTATCTGTAATAATCTAATCTTCGCCTGTTCAAAAATATTGATATTCTTTCAACAGAAATGCATTTTATTAACAATTTATAATCGACACTTCAAAATTTTAAAGATTTTATTAATAATTTCCACATAATCAAATATTGGTTTAAGTGATAAATAATACAAAAATATTTTGATGCATTAGCTTATGTATAGCTCTATATTTATCAATTAAAAAGTTTTAGAAAACAGCAATGAAACCAAAATTTTACAGCAATGATTTAAGTAAAAAATATATGCTATATACAAACTCTTAAATAATTCTATGAATAAAAAACTTAAAATACTACTTTAAACTTTTATATGCAGTTCCTGATTCTCAAAAGCAAGATAAAAAAATGTAAAAAAAAAAAAAATTACAATGTCCATTTTTATATCAAGCTGACTTTAATCCTATCTGACGAACTATTATATCTAGATTATTCCTTTACAAGTTATTTAACATCTTTCAAATAAATAATAATAATAAAAAGAATAAATATAAAGCCTTGGCACATAACATTTTAATTCAAACACAACCATCTGTGTTTACAAGCTACATCATCACACTTTGCCTCAGGTGTGCCTTTTAATCTTTGTGTACCGTGGACACGTCCATTATGTGGCAGGAGGGGAAAGGGTGATAGTAAACTTTAGAGATAAATGAAAGAGTAGGTACGTAGTTTTCATTCAACACCTTTTTACTAGTGTTTTATTTGTTGGAATAAAACGCCCCCATTGTAGTAGAATGAGAATTTTGCGGAGGCAGCAGACGTCGTTTAGGCAAGTGGGTAGAGATGTGACAATTCTGAAATTAAGAATTTTGCACATGTTGGAATAATTTCCAAATAAGAAGGGACAAGGTCTATTTTTATTTATTTATTTATTCTGCAGAACTTAATTAATGTATAAAGATAAAACAGAAATATTTTCCAATAGAAAATCGCTAAAATTAAATACACAAACGATTTAATAAAAATAAATATTAATCATCTGATTTTACCGAACATATATTTTTTGTTCCAATTCTCAGTATTAGCAAAATTAAAAAGAAAAATGATTCAATGAATTTAAAATACTAACATACTTGAAATTTATGCCTGTTGTAACATTTGAAAAGCACTTAAAAAGGGATCACAGAAACAAGCAACCTAATTTTCATAATAAATTGGGAATAATATCAAATAAATTAAATCAAGTTTTTTTTAAAAAAATTATTATTTATTCTTTATTGACACAGTTTTAAAATGTTGGGAAATATTGAGAGAGAAATATAATCTTATAGAAAACAATCAAAATTTAAAGAATAAATAATGATGCAATATAAATAAATAATCATTTGGCATTATTGGAGTTGCCTTAAAATTAATATGCAAACAGCAAAGAACTATTCAAAAATAAAAGAGTGACTAGGAAAGATTTTCGTGTCTTATAATTATTTGTATTTCTATATATATTCATGCTTTAATATTCATGTTCACAGCATATGTCCCATGTATTGCATGAATTAATGATTTAAAACTATTGAAAAAAAATACATAAAATCACCACGAAAACCATTAGAAAATCATTATTAAATTGACGTTCGTTAAATGATAATATCACCATATGAATTATTAATATCGTATCAATGTTTAAAATATAAGATAGGAATACTTTACAGAATGTTATTTATGTACTTAATTTAATCAAATATTTTGCTTTCAACGCTGAATTATTTTGAATGTAAATTTATGGAGCAGAAAAAAAGTAGTCGTAAAAATCTGTGATTTTTATTATTATTTTTCTATTACATTGTTCGCATTTTAGTACCTAAAAATTTCTTAAAGATTAGAAACTATTTATAGTTTAGAACTTTGAATTAAAAGTCGAGTTAATTTTATACATAAATTAGTAATTGGATACAAAAGTGATTACCAGATGTTTTCTGCGTCTGATAAAAAAATAACATTCCAAATATAGACGGACTTTTTTTCTTGCAATTCGGATTCACAAATAATTAGAAAATAGCAAGTTTTTTTTCTTCCTTCTTATGACAAAATTTTTTAAAACATTGTAACCTTTACTAATTAAAAAAAAAAGAAAGAAAAAAGAAATTACAGTACAAGGAAAGAAAATTATATCATAATATTGCCGGCACATAATACATTCATAAAACTATTATAAAAAATCAAGAAAAACTTGTCTTTAATAACACACAAAAAATAAATTCTCATCAAAAGCTAATGTATTAATTTTGAATCCATATCCTTTTAAATGCTCCAAAACCATGACGGATATTTCTTTGCACAGCATACGAATTAATATGCAAATATTAAGACCGAAAACTTTAGTATATTTAGAAATAAAAATGAAAAGAAAATTTCAAAAACAATATAAGAATCTTATCCAGATTCTAGTGCACAAATTCTTGCTTTCTAATTTTAGCTTTTCAAACATGTGAAATCTCGATGTAAGAATAGAATAAAATTTGCAAGCTTTCTGTTTTTAAAAACTATCACAAAATTCAGGAATGCTGATCTGTAAATTACAATTACATAAAATTAACAAATCAATTTATATTTATTCGCCAATTGAGAAAAAATATATGAGAAAATTATAAATTCATTTCACATGACATGTGTTCGCTGAAATACTTTATAAAAACATTTTTAATCATTAAGTTGGCAACAATCTAATCAATCATAATAAGAAAAATTGTCTTCGTAATTTTAATTAAGAATAAAAAAACAAAGAAATCGTAAAAAAAGTTTTAAAAAATGTATTTCATTAATTATTATTCTGTTTGTGTTCTAAACTATCAATTAAATACGTTTTTAAAAATTATAATAATAAATAAATAAAATAAAATAAGCTTGAAATTTTCTCTCAGAAATTTTAGCCATTTTCTAAAGCAAGACAAGTTCGTTATTATTGCCTTATCAAACTCGAAACTTTCACAACATAATATCTCCGTTTCAACTTAGTACCAATACCCGAAAGAGGAGATAAGAGCGTTTTAAAGTTAGCATGATATTTGCTTTGAGGCGAACTTTGTTCTATTTCTTCAACGCACAGAAACGTCTGCAAGTTTTTCAACATATTCCATAAAGAAATATAATACTGAATGCAGTATTTAGAAAACTGCATTATAAATAATATTTACTTTTACATAATTTAGTCTCGAACATAATTTATACACAATACAATGCGGAGGAAAACTACTACTCAAGAATTTAAATATTCAAAGCTGAAATAAAGTATAATATTCATATAATACGACGTATTTCAAGAAAAGAATAAACACTGCACCTATAAAGAGTTGCAATTATTTTGCAAATGCAAATTACAATTACTACATTACATTTGCAAAAAAGTAATAATTTTTTTCCATTTAATATAAACATCTGAATGTATGTTGCTGTTCGGATGTTTAATGTACTATTTTAACTGAAGAATAAGTTAATAATTTATGTAAAATTATTCTTCAGTTGAAGACCACAAAGGAATTCTGATAAATATTAAAAGCAGAAGACAATTTCATCAAAAAGTTTTAACAGCATTCTAAACTTTTTTTTTTTTTACAGTGTTGTTTATAAAAAAAGAAAAAATAAACCTACCGTAGAATTCCTCAAGAAATTTTTTGACCTTATATCAACATTAAATAAAAAAAAAAAATCACCGAGTTATAAATATTCATTATAGGTTCAAATAGTAATACTGAATAAGAACAAACGAATGAGAACGTCAAGAGGTCACCAAACGATAAAAATTTCGTAAATAACAAAAGAATATTAAAAGAAAAAATTATTTATCTGAAATATCATAAACTGATTTATATTTATTTTAAAGATAATTTAAATGAAAATATAACGATCATGAATTTTTAATAGAAGAAACCATAAATATGAAGTATTTAAATATTGAAAAATATCATTCACATGAAAATGTTACAAATTCGATAACAACATATCTAATATTATTAAATAGTTATAAGGCTAATATTGAATGGGTGAGTAAAATAGAAATCTAGATTAAAATTTATAAAATTCCTGAAAAAATTATCAATTCATTTTTTTAGCATTTCAAAATTTCATTTACTGAATTAAAATAGTTTAAAAATACCACGCGCAGAGATAAAAGAATTTAAAGATCTGTAGAATTATTATATTCTTAGAATTGTATTTTATTTTATTAGTCTATTTAATTGTATTAAACCGAAACATTAAACTATTATGATAAACCTACAGAGCGAAATTAAAATAATCAGTTATAATTTCTGTAATACTGAAATAAATATTAAATCTGATGCCTGATTATTTATGAATACTATCAAACGTTGAAAACAGAAACTATTTAAGTTTCTTTAACACGAAAAGAATAGAAAAATTAATCATAACAAAATAAACCTTATCCATGAAAGAATCTTTCCATATATATCAGAAACAAGATAAGGAACATCTTTCTATTAGCAAATAATAGATTTATGATATTTGCCATTGACGTTATGTTCCGTTCAAATGTTTAATCTGACCCCAAACATTTTTAAACACAGCTGTCATAACAAACTTGAAAGCATTGACACACACCTGTGAAATAAAACACCGATTTTCATTGATATTAAAACTAATCGAAAAAATTAGGGACTTACACACTCGTCCTTTCACCATTCTCTTGAATAATTTGATGTTGAGCTACAGAATATCCAAAATAAGATCCTTCAGGCCCTTCTTTAATTACCGGTAAGCGAGTTTCTAAATTAAAACACAATCCATATTCGAAAAGATATAAAGTCACAGTTAGCAATAATAGTACGTTACGGATGGATATTAGAATCGGCATTTTTGTTTCACTGTGTCCGTAGCTGGCCTTTTAATTTAATGGAATAAATAGATGTTGATGGAAACAACCATTGCACGTGCGTTCAGGTGAGAGGGATGAATTGGGTAAGAATCAGTTCAACACGTTTCGGAGCTCGCGGAAGAATGAATGGTCAGCTCTCGTCGAGAGTTGTTGTTGTGACTGCTGCCGCAAGATGGCGCTCGCGTCGTTTCGCCGGTGGAGCTTGAAATCGGTGAATGGAGTGGGTTGTCACACACAAAAGGTGTGCTTTTTGGAATTGAATGATTGAGCAAAGCTGTGTGTAGGGAACGGGTTTGGGGAGGATGACCAGGTATTTGGCCCCCCAAGATTGAGGGGGCGAGGTAAAAGACATGGAAAAATTCGATCTATTCATGCATTTCGACGTTGAAAAACCGCATACAATCGGAAATAAGAAATTCATAGCTTTGAAGTTAAATATGATCTGGAAATGAATGCATAAAATGGTGAAATTTTTTTTTCTTTATTTGCATTTCTGTATTTTTAACGTATAATAGTGTATAATTTGAAATAAAGATTTTTTTATTCAATAATGTATATAATTTATTTAATTATATGTTCTTCATATTAACATAAAAATGAAAACGTCTATCGATTTTAAAAAATTCAATTAATTTTGGAAATAAATTAAAATATTTTTGATTGATGGATAATACAGCGAAATCCAGCTGTTTCAAGGTTGTTTTTTTTCCCTGTAAAGTTTCGTTAATTTTTACTTCTTGGTATAGAAAATTTGTCTCTTTGTGATAATGATAATTCAAAAAATCTTTGAGTTAAATGTTAAAAGAAAATTGGAACACGATCGTCATATCAAATTTGTAGATTTCTATAAAATAAATAAAATCTATTCAGAAAAGATTCCTCTATCTGACTATGCGAAGTTAATATGACGATTAAAAAACGGAAAGAGGGAAATGGATAAAATTTGATGCACAGATTTAGTATTTATAGTATAGATTCCTTATAAATTTTGAGTCAAATTCAACGTGTATAAGTTAATACACCAAATATAAGTCAATACAATAAGTACAAACGAAGAGAGCTAAATCTATACTTATAATAAAGCTCAACGTGTGTGTGTTGACCCTCTACAGGCCAGATCGCTGGACCTACAGCTACCAAATTTGGTACATGTATACCTTGAATGTCGAGAATGTGCACCTCGGAGCCCTTTTTTCGAATTTTTAATTAGAATTTGAATTAATTAAAATTTAAGCGAAATTTCGACGTTTTTCCGCAATAACTTCCGAAAATATTATCGCACAAAAATGATTTTTACATCAATTTAAAGATTAAAAAATTAGCTTTCTAATGGTATCGGTGTTTTAATGTATAACTTAAGCTTCTATTTTTAAAGAGATATTTTAACCATGTTTTTTTAGCACGTGACTGGATAACATAAAAGAAAACAATGACGGAAGTTCAAATAAAAAACAACTATCGTCGCAAATTAAATCTAAAGAAATGCAACTTTCAGCACGTGGCTGGATAAAATAAAATAAATATAAAATGTGATATTTTCTAAAAAAATAAATGCAAAGCAAAGGTTTCTATAATCGTTTGTAATATCTAAATAATTAATTCAACAAATCTTCTTTATTTATGGTAAACCTGATTGAAATTAGACAGGATATGCATTGAAACCCCGACTTAATGGCATATTTCTATAATCGTTTGCAATATCTGAATCCTTAATTCAATAATTTTTTTCCATCATAAAATGTGATAGTTTCTAAAAAAAATGAATGCAAAGCCAAGGTTTCTATAATCGCTTGCAACATCTTAATTTTTTCCCCATTTTCGCTTTCTTTAAAAAAAACATATTTAATATTTTGGCAACATCACCGAAAAAAACATTTTTAATTTCAGGCCAATCAATGTCCGGAATTACTTCAAGGCTAATGAATATTTGATTTAATCGAAATTTTAGAACGCATTACTCATGGCGAACCAGCTGGTCGCCAAAGGCGGCTAGTATATAATATTTGGTGCTCAGATTTAACATTTTTAGCATAGTTCCCAAAGTGAGCGATAACGCCCCCTTGTGGGCATTTGAGTCCTTCAGAGAGGCAGTAAAAGACCCAGAGATAATTAGGGGGCGTTGATATGGCACGGAAGGGCATGAAAAGATTAACCAAATATAATTTACATTCATATCAGGGAGCAATTCCAGGACATTTTAAACATGGACGTACCAGAACTGGGTTTGGGATCCTTTTTCCAATGTCAACACAGCAGGATCATCTCAGTTCGAAGAATTAATAAAACTGACGACAAATGAGGATCTAAAAATTAAATTAAAGAATTGCTACCAAGAATTTTGGCCGCAGAAGTTGATTTCGCAGCTGCATTCAGAGTTATGGTTGATTGTTCAACTTTCATGGACAATACGTTCATGGAGACATTGAACGAAATGGTTCTACGACTTCTGATAGCATTCCCATCTTCATATTTAACAGAACGTGGATTTAGTGCTGAAGCAACATTGGTAACGAAATAGAGAAATCAATTCCATGTTACTAAACGCTGTGACTTATGATTGTTTTAAAGTGAAATCGGGAAGGGGGCGGTATTGAAATATTCACTAGTAAAGGGGGCACAGGTTCAAATAAGGTTGGGAGTCTCTGATCTATAGTATTGATACCTGACAAATTTTGAGCTAAATTATACCTCAGTTGATCGTCTGTCCGTCTGTACTTTCAGAAATAAGAAGATGCAATAACTCAAAAATGCAAAACAAATATATCAAATTTGATAAGAAACTTTGTGACAGTAATAAAGTTCTTTGTCAAATTTTTATTTCAGTTAGTAGAAAAAACGAGAATAAAATACAAATTCTATTTACGGATACAACTAAATGCAAGTTAGGGATTTATTAAAAAAATATCAAGGGTAGTTCTATAGATTTAGTAAAAATGCTATATTCACATATAATATTATATATATCGTAACTTTCTTACGCTAATCCATACAAGGTGTTTGCTGCATTTGCCCAGGTCCGTAATCTTTATAAATAATAACTTTGTACAGCTTTTATTAAAGAATATGGAGTGACCGATTCCGTTTGTTTAATTTGATACCTTTACTTTGATATAAGAAAATTGTTAAGCTTTATTTTGTGAATCGAATTTTCTTGATAAAATTGCTATCAAAATTAAATTTATTTCGTTTTTTTTTTAATCAATAAGCCTCAATTCATGCCTTTTTAAAAAAAAGATTTTTTCAACCGAAAAATATTAAAGGAGCAGGATTGAATTTAGGTTTTTCTGGAGTTTTAACACAAAGATTGAGCTGTTAAGCCATGAAA
This sequence comes from Argiope trifasciata, assembly GCA_026543055.1. Taxonomy (NCBI): domain Eukaryota; kingdom Metazoa; phylum Arthropoda; class Arachnida; order Araneae; family Araneidae; genus Argiope; species Argiope trifasciata. The sequence continues at coordinate 33,315 of JAPMOQ010055423.1, read as the reverse complement.
GCCGGTCAATGCTACTGTTATATAATTATCGATTATCTATCAGTTCTGATGCGAGTTTCTACAAATGTTTTTTTTTTCGAGAACATATTGACTGTCTTTGATCTTTGTACTTCGAATTTTCTGGAAAATTCCCGAAGTGTATTGAAATTTCTCTTTAATTAATTAATTTCAAAAATTTTTTTATCGAGTGAATTCAATATTTACTGCACACGTATCGTACAATTTCGGTGAAAAGGTAATTTTTTAAAAATTTGATGGTGATACACAAATAAATATAATATTACTTCGTGCTATAATAGTTATTAAAATTATGGAAGAAAAATATCAAGATTAAATTTAATTTTTCATAATTAAATTTTAAGCTATTCACTCCTACATGAGCATTTCCCCCTTTCAAAATATATTTTGTACCAAATGTTGTCTAACAATTAGATTAACAATTAATTAGACTATTTATTCTGTTTCATAGGCTTCCTTTATCATTATAGATATATTTCATAGTTATTTATAATAATCCTATTACTAAAGCAGAGGGAGTGGTCTCATCAAAATTTTCTCGCATACTCTCTAATAAAAACTGTTTACCAGTTACCTGCGGCATGCACCGTATTGATGTACACTAGTTACGAAATATTGATCTCTGGTGTGAATTTAGCATTTTTATTGAATCAATCGTGTCGTCCTTGGCGAATGTTTTGGTGATTAATCCCTTGTATCCAAACATTGAATTTAAGTTTCAGGAGCTTTCTTTTCAACCGATTAAAACAAAAATTTGGTATATAACTACGTTTAAAGACAGAAAATGACGTACCAAATTTGATGTATTTAAGTCAATGTGTTTTTGAGTTACCGCGTTTACATGTTTCTGAAAGCACAGATCGACAGACGGTAGATTTTTTGTTGGATTTCACTCAAAATTTGGTAGGCGCCTGTACTAAAGATGTAAAATCTTTATTCCGAATTTTACTTATCTTGCTCGCTTTGTTTTGTAACAATCGTGCTGACTTATACCCCAGCAGCTGGACTGACATACTTCCTCTAAACAGATATTCCTCAAAATTTAATAGACAACTACCAATGTAGTTTGAAGTTTGTATACCAAATGCCATCCTTCTAGATCAAAGCGTTTATAAGTTATCTTTGTCGCAAACAGAAGGTCATTTTCCAGAAATGTGCTTTTCTATTCTAGGATGGTCTGAATCCAGGAGATTCGATAAAATCTGGAATTCGAAATTTTTTGTCGATTACAAAAATTTCTCTATATTTCGTATACGAGAAAGTAAAAAGGAAAATTAAATGATTTTGTAATATTTTTTTCAGATACACTGGAACTTCTCCTAATGAGTGCAATTCGTTCTTGAATTTTACTTGCAAAACGAAATAATTTTTTCCCATTTGGATTTCCATTAGAAATCCATATCCAATATGTTCCATTCCGAAAAAAATGCCCCGACAAATTTATTTTAATGTAATTTATTATTTAAAATTTATGCTTTTCCTTGTTTACGAAGTACACAGAAGGTATAATAATCGTCAAAAAATTCGAACACGATATTTTGACGAATCTCCATGTTTTAAACCTCCCTGAGTTCAAAAAACACATTTTTAGAAAATGTCCATCTGTCTGTCTGTAACTAAGTTAACTCCAAAAAGGTTTGACCTAGACCGACAAAATGTGATAGATAATATTTACACCAAATTTGCAAATTTCTATAAAATTTTATGCGAACTTATTCATAGAAAGCCTGTTTGTCCTTTTTCTCGAATATAAATTAGCAAAACCTAGAGAAATACATTAAAACCTATCCATAAAAAAACCTAGAGAAATAAAATTCTATACACAAATTTAAAATCTTCAGTACAGACGCCTACAACATTTTGAGTGAAATCCAACAAAGGATTGACAGTCTTTCGGCCTATTATTTCAGAAACATGTAAACCCGACAACTCAAAATATAATAAATTAAATATATCGAATATATTATGTGACTTTGGACTATAAGTGTAGTTTTATGCCAATTTTTTGATTCAATCAATTGGGAAGAGTAATCTGAAACCCAAACTCGATTTTTGGATGTTAAGAACCCATACCAAGGGTTAATCGTCAAAACACTCGCCAAGGATCACATGACAGATTCAGTAAAGGTACGAAATTCACACCAAAGGTTAATATTTCATGGATATTTTATGCCAGTGCTATGCAAGGAGTTTGTTAGAATAATATCAGCGAGTAGGAGGGAAATTTTGGGGTAACCACACCCGCTGGGTTTAAAAGAAAGACATTTATTTGTCTTTGGCTACGCTTCAAAATCTGGTGAAAACGAGGCACAGTATGACCATTAAGCGAATTTACCGAGTACTGTTGCTTAATTAAAGTGTTACATCTCAACGCACGATGGGGAAATTTCCTATAGCTTCAACATCATCCTTATTTCACTGGAAGTTTATTACTCAGCTGAAACTATTATTTCCTCTTCTCTTGCTCAAATATCCTCTGCAGCATTTGACTGTGACACAGAACGCAGCTCCATATTAACTCTTCGATAATTTGGATTGTGTTCTTTCACTAATTCATCGATGTTATTGTTATCCATCTCTAATTCTTCTAAACACTAAAGAATTTTTAAATTTGTTCAATTTTCCACCGTTTTGTTTTAGTTTGAAAATAGATTTTTAATGCATATTTTGTTCTTGTTAAAGCTATGTATGTTAAGTTGTATTAGAATTTTAAAAAATTAAACTTACGTCTGGCGCAGTAAGGCCTAATTTGTCTCTTCAGCCAATAAAACAACCACCACCTCTAGTTCCATAATCTTAGCCAGAGAAAGAACTATTAACCCCTTCCAGAAAGATTTAAGAATGCAAAAATTATGGGTGAAATAGCTATTTCATTTTTATAAAGAAACCTTAGTTTATTTTATAATTCTAACTAATTTATAATTATTAATTAAAATTATATTATTGGTATGGATGTAATTGTAATTTTTAAGTTCAAATTCAACATTTCTTCAAAAATCTCTAGCGATTTCGGATTAGCCCCTAGTTTCCGCTTTTACTCTAGGCACTCCGGTATTATTTTTTTAACATAAGTTTAGGCACATAATGTGTCTACGACTCCAGAGAATTCACAAAACTTACTAGTCATTATGCGAGTTTTTGTCTTCTTGGTAATATTTCATTATCATTAGTTTCAATATCAGAGCCTCCGAATACAATACACTAGAAATTTTAAATTAAATTAATTATTATATTCAACAGTAACTTTAGTCGCTTGAGGAGTATAACTCGTCACGCCATATAGCACAATGACGAGTATAGCTCGTCATTGTGCTATATGGCATGAAAATTCAATGACGAGCTATACTCGTCATTTTACGGGAAGGAGTTAAGGTTCCATAGATATTTGTTGAAACCTTTCGAAGTCGCTGTCGAAAACGCTATCAGGCTGAAACTTCTTACAAGTACACTGAACACGTTCACTGCCACTACCCTCGCCTGATATCAGGACAATCTATCTTATTCTGATGATGATTAGGTGAGTGTCCAAATCGGCGTTACAACGGTGAAACAATCGGCTTACAATGACAATTTAAAAAAATAGAATAGCTATCAAAAGTCTCGCTATTCAAACATAACTTTCCTATGCACAAGATGCAAAAGAAACTAAAGGCAGCCATTATCTCATTAGAAGACCCCTCCTTTGCTATCTTTTAACTGTAGTAGAGAAGGTGTCGTCTAATAGCATAGATGGTTTGGTCCTGAAAAAGAATGCAACCGACTCGTTATCACGTAGTTGGCAGTCAATGTAATAAGGGCTGTTTTCAAACACACGCTAAACACAGACTGATGCAAGATAATTCAGCATGTACAATCACGGTGTCTTCCCGATAACTCATTTTGCGAAACACTGGTCTTAAGAGAGAGTCATTTTTTTAAAAAAATTTTTGTTCTTTATACGAAATTTGATTAAATTTTCACAGGATGACTAGAGAAAGAAATGCTCTATAAAAGTATATTTGGGGCTTTGATACTTTTGAAGGGAGAAAAAGATGGTAAAAAAGTAAGTCAAAATGTTTATTTTTTTTGTGTGAGTGTGTGTGCTTAAAAAATTATTTTTGTTTCAAGGAAAGGTTGAGAAAATTCTGTTTGTCATAGATTATTTCCAGAAGTATTATTTTCTGGTTACAATCATGAGTGCTATTCTTTTTTCAAAAAATCATTCGATATTTTTCCTGAACTAGAAATATCACATTTTTTTTTACTTTTTCGTATACCTAGTATTCCGATGATGATTAGGTGTGTGTCGAAAGTGGCGTTACACCGGTGAAAAGCTTATAATTAATTAAAAAAAAAAATAGAATTTAAATAGCTATCAAAAGACTCGCTATTCAAACATAACTTATCTATGCACATGCACATGTACAAGATGCAAAAGAAGCTAAAAAAACATTGAAATAAAATAAAAGCATAGAGAGATGATTGAAGCATTAAAGATAAATTAAAGCATAGAGGGAAAGACAAATGAAAGAATAAGGAAAATAAATCAATGAAAAAAGTGATATAAATAAATAAATAATAAATAAATGAAAAATAAATAAATAAAATATAAATACAAATAAATGAATGAATATAAGTAAATGAATAATAAACAATAGTGAATAATAAATAATAATGAATAATAAATAATAATGAATAATAAATAATAAATGAATGAATATAAGTAAAATATAAGTAAATTATTAAAATTTAAATAAATAAAAGTATAGAGAAAGTATAGTAATCTTAAAAAATAAATAAACCATAATTCAGATTTTGAACCTATACTATTGCTGAGTCCTAGATTTTTTTTACCTTTTATTTTCTCCTACATGTAATTTAATAAAAGTATGGTATTCATCGAAAAATTCGAAATCGGGATTCTCCACTTATTAGACCTGCCTAAGTTCGAAAAACACATTTTTGGAAACTGTCTGCCTCTCTGTCTGTGATAAAAACAGCTCAAAAAGGCATCGAGTAAGACAGTTAAAATTTGGTATACGGTCTTTACACCAAATTTGCAGATTTCTATCCAATTTTAAGCAAAATCTATTCAGTTTGGTTTGTTGGTAGTTAAGGATTTTGGCGCAAAAGCCAAATTTGGCCATACTGCGCCAAGCATATGGTATTATATAAAACTTGAAGTTGTACTGCATCAATTGATTTTTAAAGTTACAGTAATTGATATAAAAACACGGATGTAAAAGTTTAAAAATTTCATTAGCACTGAAGTAAAATTCAGAATCCAAGCACATAAAATTACAGTCAAATATGAAGAGACATTTAAAACAAGAGTTATTTTTTTCCCAAGATTAAAATGCAAAGACTAAACTTTGCAAAGAAGGCAAAGAATTTTATATTTCGAACTTTACCAAGTAATTTGTTAGAATAAAATAAAATCTGTTCAGAGAAAGTTGGCTTGTCCATCTGTTTGAATATAGGTAAAGACGATCATTAGAAAATGGAGAGAGCAAGATAGATAAAGTTCCACACACAAATTTAACATCGATAGAGTAGACAACAGTCAAATTTTAAGTCAAATGCAAATACTAGTTGACCGTCTGTCGGTCGATACTTTCATAAACATGTGAGCATGATATTTCAAAAATGCAATGACTTAAATACATCAAATATAATACTATATTTTGTGAATACTAGGGCAGTTTTTTTAATGTCAATTTTTTTTTTACTGGGTTGGGATAAATTAATTTAAAACACAAATTTGATTTTTGGATACTATTGACGAATGCCAGGGATTAATCGCCGAATAACTAACTCACCTAGGATTACACATAAATTCAATTAAATTTCTGAATTCCCCCCAAAGTTATATTTTGTAACTATTGTATATTAGTGTCTTGTGAGGCGTTCTGTTGTATGACAAGTTTATTAGAGAGTGTGCGAGAAAAATTGTGGAGTCAACATTTCCGCTATTTAAAAAAATTACTTCACATAATATTCAGAAACAGAATGTAACAAAAACTTTGCATATTGTAAATTAAAATACCTTAAATATTGTAAATTTAAATTAAAAACACCTTATATATCATAAATACCTTAAATATCAAAATTATTATTATTGATTGTAATGGCATTACCATTTACAATCGCATATACAGGTCTAGTTGGTATCCTGCCATATGGATAGCTCGTCAACTATATGATCTGGGCGTTCAGGGTTCGAGCATGGCTGCTCTTCTACTGTGTTCTATCTGTGAGGTCTTTGAATAAGCCCCACTACAGAAAGAGGTTGCTCAAGTACATGTGGGCATTAAGCAGCTAAATTGTATTCTTGGTGCTACCGAAAAAACAAGAGACGTTCACTCAGCTTAAATTGCAGACAGATAACTGTCAACGTACTTGTAAAGTGCCATAAATCACAACATATGAAGTTTCTAGAGATGAATTAAAAGTATTTTTTTGAGATCTAACATTAAACAACAATTAAACAATAATGATTTCCTTTTACATTTTCTTAGTCGAAGCAGTTAAAAAACCATGATAAAGATATAGTTATGAGTTACGATAAGACGCATAAAAAATGGAACGGAAATCACCTATTGCAACCTGTGGTCTACCAAATTATATATCTATAAATAAAAATGAATGTTTGTCTCGTATGCGGTGCCGCACCGCTCATCCGATAGCTTGAATATAGGATATTTTTATATAGGATTATATATATTTTATATAAGATTATATATATTTTATATAGGATTATATTATAGGATTTTTATATTCCTATATTTTTATATAGGAATTTTCCGATAGGAAATTTTGAATATTAATTTCTTGCACTTTCAGGATAGTCATAGACATATTAAAATTATGTAATATATATGTAAATAAAAATGAAATACTGCCTATTCTAAAGCTCCTGAATAATAAAATAAAAAAGAAGAATAGAATGAATTATATTTACACTTCTACTTTATATACCATTCAACTTCAATGAATTTTATCACTTCCCATATGAAAATAAACATCCTATTTTGTATTATTCCTAATGAAACAAGACAGTTATTTCAAATTTCAAACGATATTTCCAACATTATTTCTTCTGCGGCAACAACGCGCCGGGTACCAGTAGTCTATACTTATAATAAAGCTCAATGTGTGTGTGTGTTGGCGCTCTACAGGCCAGACCGTTGGACCTACAGCTACCAAATTTGGTACATGCATACCTCGGTGCACCTCGGAGCCTTTTATTTGAATTTTTAATTAGAATTTGAATTAATTAAAAGTTAAGCGAAATTTCGACGTTTTTCCGCTATAACTTCCGAAAATATGATCGCACAAAGATGATTTTTACATCAATTTAAAGATGAAAAAATAAGCTTTCTAATGGTGTCAGTGTTTTAATGCATAACTTAAGCTTCTATTTTTAACGAATTTTTAAAGAAATATTTTAACCATTTTTTTTAGCACGTGACAGGATAAAATAAAATAAATATAAAATGTGATAGTTTCTAAAAAAATAAATGCAAAGCAAAGGTTTCTATAATCGTTTGCAATATCTGGCAGATAAATTATAAAGAGAGCAAGGTAAATAAGTATTTAATTGAAAACTTTAGAACACATTACTCTTGGCGAACCAGCTGGTCGCCAAAGGCGGCTAGTAATTTATAAATTTTGAAGCGATGATGTTTACTTGTTAACGACTATTTGAGTGATTAAAATATTAATTTCACAGTAATAATTTGAATGTTTATTATTTTCATGTATTCCTTAAGTACAATTTGTGTAATCTAATACACAGTAAAAAGGAATAAATTATTGCTTGGTTTGTTGTTATTGGTACTCACTGTGGTTATTTATTCCCTTTAGATTGAAGTCTAATTCAAACTAAATGCAAAACAGTGGGGAAAGAGGGGGACTGAGTGCAAAGACTCCTGAGCACCCGAGGGCAGAAGTCTGACTTCTAGCTTATATCAAGATGGCTCTCATACAACTCCCATGGCATACTTCCTTGCACAACCATTTTTTACTGGGGAGATTTTCAAACACCTCAAAGACAGAATACAAGGAAGAGAGCAACCAGGGTTCGAACCTAGGAATCCCAGATTACAAGGAAGATGTGCTAAACCTAGGCCATGACACCACCAAAGAGCTCTTAACTCAAATTTGTGCCATTCCTTTTCCAGGCTATGCCTATTCTTATTTTCAAAGAGTACCAGAAGATGAGAAAAAAATATGCTACTCATTTGGTAAAATATAAGTAGCGCGTTTTATCAATTTATCAATATATATATATATTTTTAATATAAAGTTATTAAAAACTTTAAATAAATTAATTTTATTATTTAATATTTATTTTGTAATTTATTTTTTATTAAAAGTATTCGCATATTTTGTTCAATGAATTAAGTTCTATGTACACATTTTATTTTATATTTTGTAAGAATGAAATCAGCGGAATGCTTATTTATTTCATATTTTTAAATATACATATAATTTTAGCTTGAATACCTGACAAAACTCTTTATTTGAGCTCTTAAAGCATCGAATTGTTCGAGCAAGTTTCACAACATTTCATCTTTAAAACTTTTGAAGTGATTTTTTATAAAATTTCTTTCGAAAAAAATATCTATTTGGAGTATGTTTTTAACAAATCTTTCAAAGAGAGAATCGTCTACATTTATCTCTACTAATACTGAAATCGAATGCATGTATCTGCCGTTTGCCTGTCCGTGGGAGAGTTACAGGGCAAACCTGAAGAATTAATGTCAACAAATTTGGCATAAAATATCCTTATGAGGATGGGCATTGGTACCACAAACAGATTATTGTAAATTTATCAAAATTTGTAATTTAAAAAAATGAGCCAAATTTTGATGTGGACTTTTTGTGTTATATCTTTTGAAAATATTATTGCGATAAAATAATTTTCTCTACATCTTTAAATCCCCAAACATACCTTTTGTATAGTATATAGGGTTCAGGTTTCGTTCAGTATTTTCTTTAGTAAAATTATTTTAAAATAAATTTTTCACATTAATTTTTGTAGTTGTAATGTCTATTTAATTTTTTAAATCTCTTACTTTGCAATATTTATCTATAAGTTCAACAAAAAAATTGAGATTTGTTTTCCCAAAATTTTCTGGCGCACTCTCTAATACATGTACTATCCCCAACTCCCTAAAAAGATGGTGACCTAGGGTAAGGTAGAAAATGCCTTCTATGGCATTGGCGAGCACTAGTAGCGAAATATTAATCTTTTTAGTGAATTTAGCATTTTTACTGGATCTATCGCATGATCTTTGGCGAGTATTTTGGCGATTAATCCTGAGTGCCGTTTATAGTATCTAAAATCAAATTTATGTTTTAAACGTATTTTTACTAGAGCGATTGAAACCAAAATTGACACAGAATTCTAATTGCAGTCACAAAATCAAATTTGATGCTACATTTAACTCTTAGATTTTTGAATGATCCCATTTGCGTTCTTATGAAAGTACAAAAATGTAGGCAGTAAATCTTATGTTTGATTTATCTCACATGTTTATAGATGTTAACAACATAGATATTAATCCCGAATGCCATATTTTATCCATTAAATTCTTTTCTTTTTGTAGTTATCGTGTTAAATTATATTCTAAAAGCCGAACAGACAAACTTCTTCTGAATAAATGTTGCTCCAAAACTGGCAGAAATTTATAGATTTGGTGTAAAACCCATATACTGAATTTCATCCTTTCAGCATAAAGGATTTTTGAGTTTTCTCTGCCAAAGACAAACAAACAGATAGTAGTTCAAAAATACAGACTCTTTGAAAAACGTATTTTTCAAACTCGAAATGATCGAAAACGAGGCGATTCGTTCAAATTCTATACTTTTTTTAATACAAGAAGTTTTATTCAAGAATTTTACTTTATTCTTAAGCCCTAAGCGTTAAGTAAGTGATTATATAGCTTAAGAATATTAAAATTTCTGAACTTTCTTTTCTGAATGATTTTAAGTAAAAGTAATCTACATATCTTGACCAGATTTGCCACGTAATATTTACGGATTAAGTTAATTATTTAGAGTTATCTTTTAAGTTTAAATTGTTAAAAACATGAATGAAATGGAATGAAAAAGAAAGAAAAGATGAATCCGTTCTGGAGAATTTTTCCAGGGCCATTATTGGATTCAAACCAAATATTTTTTTTTTCTTTGAGGGGTATTATTTTCGTTCAAATATTAACCCCTCGTTACCTTAAAATTCCAAGAAATAGAGTTTTTAAGAAGAAAATCAATATCAATAAAGCAACGATAAATAAAATATTATTTCAAAATTCAAATCCAAGCCAAATTAAAATAAAATAAAATAAAACCAAATCACTATAAGGTAAATCACGATAAGATATAAAACTATAAAACAAAAAAAAAATTAGATAGTGTCTACAGTTCATGTCATCATATTGAAAGCAAATTTTTAGACAGTCATGGTTAGTTGGTTGATTTTATTGGCACAAGAGCCAGAAAAGACTATACTGCTCTATACATATGGTTAAAAAAGAAGGCAAACATTGTGTAAAAATTCAAAAAAGCAAATCATAAAACGAGCTGTAAAAAGTTCAAAGATAAAACCATAGAAAAAATGGCAAATGGTTAGAAAAGTTTCAGATAAGTTGATAAATACCAATTGCTTTTAAAAACTTAAACATACTTTGGTACGGATCTTTTCCCAAAAGCATAGGCATGTCCAGGGACAAGGAGTTAAAAAATCCGTAAACGATGGAAATTAAAATTCGGACATTCCATAAAAACATGACGAATCGTGATAATCACCTTGCTCTTTGAACATAAAAGAGCTCGATCGCCGAATCAAAGATATTTGTGGGTCAAGTGAATATGACCAATGCGGAGTCGATTCCATTTGACATCCAGCTCCCTCATTGAATGACAAGGCCAAAATGAAATTGTTGGTTTTATAGAGTGGAGCTTTTAGAAAGTGACATCATTAAAGGATATAGTTCTTCGCTCAAAGGACGGGCTCTTCGAGAATCATCTCATTGAACTTGAACTTGAAGTAATTAGAAATGAAAGTAAAAAACACACTAGTTAAAAGTAAATTTACTCCAAAAGTTTTAATACGAAGAAAATTAATTTATTATTGTAGACGAATAAACTAAATTAAATTCAACTTCCAAGAGCTTAAAGTTAAAGCGATACGGTAATTTAAAGGTAATGAAAGCTTAAGTTAAATTAAAGGTATCTTCCTTTTAATAGTTTTGACTCGGGAAATATTTGCTTTATATGTTAGTTTCGTATATATTCCTTCAATTTTATAGTTAGAGTTATAATTTTTAAAGTTAAAAGTATTCTTAAATGCATTTTCATAATAAAACTTTTACATGGCACATTTCATTTTTCATGGCACATTCATCACACTTTATTTGATTTTTTAACGTAATTGTCATAATCAGGTACGGCATGGCCAAAAAAGTCTACAAGCTTGTCTCCATGTGGCTGGCTGAGCATTGATTGACGGCTTTATTAGGCAGAGATCGCAGTAATATCTATAAAAAGGGCGGTAAAAGTTCATTTATGAATAAGGAAATCTCCGTCGGACATGTTAAGACAGAGCAGCGTGCCCGGCGCCCAGAAGTCGAGGCTTGCTTCAAATGACTAGTAAATCCTCAACTATCTACTTTTGCATATATCAAATGCAATATTTTTCCAATCCAGTTACTAAATCTAAATCCGGTCACTAATCCAGTTTTTACAATCCAGTTACATTGCGAGTTACTTAATGTAATGCATGTTGAACCTTCTTTCAGCAGATGAAAGTTAAATAAAGGAATAACTTCGGTCAATCATATGGGTATAGTGCTTAAACGAAAAGAAATGGGAAAAATTGTAATTTTCCTGGAGTAATGAATAGCAAAAACAAAATCACGCATTATTAAATAAATGTGCAAATGTTCGTGCTCTTCTTCTTTTTTTACTTTGCTAAACAATTTAGAGCCCCAATGTTTTTTTGGATCCTGGCCCCTTCGTATAGAAGCCCGGCTCTGCGTATATATATATTATATATATATATTATATATATATATATATATATATATATACCAAGAAACTTTTTTCCCGACAAGTTATACGTCCGTTTAAATAAGATTTGCCATGATATAATCTAAAAATTATTACCATGTTAGAATAAAGTAGAAGGCATCAATATTCTTCCTCTCCGATTCTCAAAATAATATAGCTGAAAAAATTACATTATCTAAAAATCCGTGAGAGATGCGTGTACATTTTTTTTAAAAATCTGTGTAAAAATGTTTGCACTCTTTTATATTTTTTTAATTGTATTCTTGAAAGTCGTCTAAAATATTCTACCTATAATTACTGAATATTTCTTTCAAGCATAAAATTTCTATACTTTGCAATATATATACTAGTATTAGTTAAGCTATATACATACTAGTGTTCATTTAAAAGGGAAATTTTTATTGAAATATTTTCCTAATTTGTTTAGAATATTAAGGATTTCATTTTACATTTTTTTTTCTAAAGAAATGTCCCTCGCTGAAATGGTGAAGGAGAGTGAGAAGACATACAAAACTTCATTTTGACTAATCAGCAATCTCTAATTCTGTATTAGTAATATAGATGGCGCCATCAAAAATTTATGTTTCTCATGCAGTGTTTATTATTTATTTATTTTTTCATCCTAAGTCAGAATGCAATTTCATACCAAAGCAATAGAATCGAATTAAGTATTTGTATTGATATCAAATATTATTAAAAGAATGAAGAAGAAAATTGAAATTGATAGGGAATTGATGTTCTTAAAACAAAAAAATTAGTTTAGAAAGAAATTTTTAAAGCATTGTTTAATACAACGACAGAATTTGTAATATTCTATTAAATTATAATACTTGTCATGTAAATATTCTAGAATCATACTGTGCTAATTATAGAAATTATTTTTCATTAATTTTCCTCCTCTCCCTTAGAAGAAAAATTTGATTTTAATTAACAAACAATCTGTAATTCTGTAACAGAAACAAAGATGGCGCCATGAAGAAGTTTAGCCTTTCTTAAACTTAAAAAAATCAAAAAGTAAAAATTTTAAAGCAGTAGAATTCAATGAAAAGTACGCAACAAAGCTATATTTAAAGTCACATGTCTTGCACGTAAGAAATATTATATAATGAAGTACATAAAAGCACCGTATATATTAAATGAGGAATACTTTTCCGTTTTGGCGGGAAATCACAAAATAATGTATAATTCCGCCAAATTTCCGTCTGTTTTGTCATTTGTTTCGCTTGGCGACTTGGCTAGCGTTTGGCTAACTTTGGCGACATTTGAGCCCGGATAATTGAAAAATACCAAATGAGGAGTTCTCTGCGCTTGCTTGCAAGGAATCGTTGGAGTACAGTATTTTATTCGGTTGGTTTAATTATTTCTGAAGAAATAATGGATATATTATTTAAATATATAAGAAATTCGATTGAATATCACAAAAAAGTTGCATAAAAAAAGACGCTTCTTAAAGGGTTAGAATGAAAAAGAAATTTAAAAAAGTGATTGATCTATAAAGCTGGTTCGAACCTCAGATAACTGAATGTGAGTGACGTGTTCTGTGCTCAGCACTATCTTTGTCGCATTGAAGATTTCAGTTTAAAGTCAAATCACTTGTCACTTATTTCGGAGATATCTATATAAATAGAAATGAATGCTTGTCTGTATATATCTTATACCTTCCTAAACTATTCATCCGATTGCAATGAAATTTGGTCATCTTATTATTTACACTTATGGGATGATTGTAGGGATAGCACAATTATCTAAAATTTGAAAAAAAATTGTATCAAAACTGCATCTATTTACCAAGGATTAATCGTCAAATATCTCGCCGAGGAGACAATAGATTCTGAAGGAATGCTAAATCTAAGTTATAGGTTAATATTTTGTAGCTATAGTACGCAAATATCATGAAAGTCATTCTCAGATGTAACAAATTTATTACAGATTATGCAAGAAAGTTTTGGGGAGATCAACCCATAACCCCTGATTTTGATATTTTAATTAAATTTTGTGTTTTTCGCAGTAACCACCAATAGTATTGTAGCACAAATAATTTTGTACCATCTTAGTTTTCAAACATTTTCAATTAATATTAACAATTTTATGGCAAAAATATGTTTTCTATGTTTAATCCATTTTGAAAGAAAACATCTCTTCTAAAATTAAACTTGATAATTCCGAACGAATATATTACGAGTCACAAGATACCGCAAATAGTTTCTCTCCTTACCATTCTGAAAGAACATCGAGTATTACAATTCTAATATAATACACAAATCTAATATATAAAAATAAATATTTGTTTGTATTTTATATACTGTCGTACCGTTCATCCTATTTCCATAAAAACCTTGCAAAATTATTGATTTCACTTAATATTATTTCTTTCGGCTGCAGCAACGCGCCGAGTACCAGCAAGTTTTGTAATAAAATGCATCTTTTCATAAAAATACTTTGTATATTAAGCGTAGAAATCACTGTGTACGTCTAAAAGGATGCGGTTTAGTACAGTATTACACACGGCTTGTTTATTTATTATGGAATAACTAATGTATTTTAGTTTATAAGATGCCCTATAAAAGATTTAAAAAAAAGTTAAATGAAAAAAAAGGCCTCTTAAAATGATGCAGTGAAAGTTTTTTTTTAAATATAAAAAAAGATGTTTTTACTTATGGCCCTTATCGCAGACAAGTCCTCCCACTGGTGTGGTGTGGCGTGGAGAGGGGGATTCCAGCTCAGGTGTCGTTCTCGTCATCTGACCGAGGTTCAAAATCAAAAAGTCCGTCCCAAAATAGATCCAATTTTGATTTACAAAGGGACGTTAAAATAACTAAACTAAACTAAACTAAGCACAGACAAGCTCAATGACAGTCATCGATATAAGCAGAGTTTGCGTAGTGGCTTCAAGGGTAAAGACCCCTGAGCACCTGAGGACAGAAGTCTGACTTCTAGCTCAAATGATGATAATACTCACACACTCTCCTCCACAACCCCTTTTCACAGGGAGGGGGGCTCTTTCACCCACCTCACAGATGGAATAGGTAAAGAACAGCCATGTCCAAACCAGGACTCGAACTCGGGACGCCCAGATCACGAGGAAGACGCAATATTCCAAGGCCAGGACGCTGTAAAAAAAAACCAATATAAAGTTTTTGCCCTGTAATGCGTGATTTATCCTGTTCTATCTAATGCCACTTGGTCATACCACGCCGAATGAGAGTAGCTCTTTCGAATGAAGGCAGAGGTGTGGGCCTTTCATTGTTACCAAGCACCGTTCAGGTGACTTTGCTCGAACACACACGACACAACCCTTTTTAGGAGGTGGTCGAACTCCATCTATCCGCCAGTCAGAATTGAGATCCAAATCAGAGACCGACTCATCTCTGATTCAGTACCCCCATAGGTATCGTTTTGTCATAGGAACTTGGAGGACTTGCCCCAACTGCCATGAGCCAACACGGCGGTCTTTGGCCGAGACGAGGACAGAACTCGGGACCTTTCGGTTATAAGACTGACGCTCCATCAACCAGGCTACCGCGGCCGTGATTGATCCTGAGTTAGCAGAATGAATATGCAATACTCTAATCTCATCTCTATCTTCAATGCAACGAAGCTCTTAATTTGAATCGTTTAAAATGTCAGTCATCTGGGGGAACGGATTGTTCACTGAATGCGACAAGTTAAAAATAAAATCATCTGTGATATATGTTTAATTTTTCAATCTAATTAAAATTTTGAGGTAACAAAATTAACGATTTGTCTTAACTAGAAAAATAAATGTTTTTTTTTTAAGTTTAAAGCTTATAGAAATTTTCTGATCCGAAACAAGTAGAGTACTCTAAAAGATTATGGATTTGATTCTCTTTAAAAAATATTTACGAAAATAGGTACTTATACAGGTTATATATAGCTGTATTTAACAGAGGAATGCAAGTTAATAAAAGATTTATTACGAAGATTTCCTTTACAAATCTTGAGAAATGAATTCTTTTTTTCAATACAGTAGTTAAAAGACTATTTTCTGGTGAAAAATAATCGTGAAATATCGTATCTAGCCATTTATCAGATTATGTAAAAAGCGTTACTTAAAAGCACATGTAAAAAAATTATTTGAAACAGTGGGTACGAGATGTATAAAAAACAGAAGACTAACCCGTCTTGAAAAGAAGATTATGAGCATTTGGATTTACTTGTAGGTTGATCGGAACGAAAAGAAAGTTGAACTCTTGAAAATAATGTTGAAACTACGTTTTCTGTTAATGAGCGTGATAATGATTTTTACAGGCATTGTTCAAACAATATAAAAATATATTGTTGTAAACTGAAACTTCGAATAATAATGATAATGAAGCAGCGATTATTAAGTATTGTTACAGCTAATTTAAATGTGTCTATGTTTGAAAAACATTTTATAAGAAAGTAAATTAAAAAAAAATTGGAACAATGATGTTCAAATATTACAATTCTACGTTCTGTTGCATCGAATTTTTATATTCAATATTTCCCTCTGTTTAAACCAGTTTTTTTGGCTTACTTCTGGAATAAAATAGTGGTGCATGATTTAATAAATCCGAAGGAATTTATTAAATAACTCATGTAGTTAAAACCGAAAAAAAAAAATTAAAGAATATCAAGTACCTACAAGAATAGATGCAGGATAAATAAACGAATTTTCTTTTTTAAAGGAAATACATCATTCATTTAGGCTAGCACATAAAAAAAGTTTTTTTCACCAAATGAAATAAACTGTTAGAGGAAAGGTAAAACAAATATTCAGGATTTAGTTAAATAAATTTCGATGTTGAAGAGTGTCTCCTTTGGAATAATTGTGCTTTAAAGGGAAATGATATTTGAAAATGTACCCTTAATGCACCTGGTAATATCGTCAATCCTAACTTTCGGGCCTTTGATTGCTGCAGCAAGGAAGGGCTTCACTTGTGGCTTCGTTTCGAAACTGGCGAGGTCGATAGGCTTAAACAAATTTGTGCAATTAATCTGTTTGCCTATGAGCACGATAGCTCAAAAATACCTTGAGCTATATTATATATATATAATTTATTTGTCATTTGATAGTTTTTCGTACATATGCACCAAAATTTCCACGCGAACAGGTTCGCGAGTAATAAATAGCTAGTGGCATATAAAATATATATTTAAGAGAGAATGCTAACCTGTTGTTAAAAGAAGATAAACATTTATCCTTGCTTCAATAGGATTCTTTGTGAAGAAACAGCTATATAAAATAAAGAACAACTATATAAAATGATAAAATCCAACAGCTTTTTAAAAGTTAAAAATATACCCGTGGGGAGGTTCTCCCACTAATTCTCGCACGTTAGGTGAATTTGAGTTAAAATATGCCATGCGATGAGAATTAAAGTTGGGGCACTCAGCTAGGATATGTGTAACAGTAAAAGTAACATTACATGAAGGGCATCTACTGACTTACCGTTATGAGAAAAAACCCTAGTAACCCTAAAAGTAGGGGTCAGTCGGCATGGAAACAAAATATTCTATTATATTTTGGGGATGATTGTATAGAATACCTCGCCAAATTTCATTTGGCACCAAAAGAACCGGTTAGGAACCGCATATCCGCATTAGCAAAGGCGAAATGAATTTCTCGCCTAATGAACAGCGTTTATTTAGCCAAATATTGTGGTCTGTTTTAATGCCCACCTCCCTCCTTACATACACTCGTCTACTTACTGCAACCACGTTCAGGGTTTTTCTCGTGACGGTAGGTCAGTAGGTGTTCTCTGACCGGTGTTTATGAGTAAAACGGCCGCGAAGACGGAATCTATTACATTGAATGGAATCACCATACCCAATGTCATGGCAGAAGAACAGAGACAGGAGTTGCATAGAAAATGGCAATTTTTAATTCTAAGAATTTATATTTTATTGTACGATAGGGATAGAGCTTGCATTACTATGCCGGGTCAAGGATTTGATTTTCCAGTTGTTTGAATAAAATTTTGACGTTACATCTTAAAAAGCCTGGATGCTTGTTAATTCGTTGGAATATTTAATACATCATTTGACTTTTACATAATTATGCAAGATCCAATTTTATACATTAATACATTATGAAAACAAATGAAAGAAAATAAGGATTACAAATCAAATTTTCATAAAAATGCATTTTATTAATTTAATTTTAAGATAATTTAATACAATACAATAAAAAGTTTACAAAACAAGGTTACATTTTATGCACCATATTAAATTAAACATTCAATGGCATTTATTTGAACATTTTTTAAGTTAACATTCTTATAACAGCTATTAGGAAAAGGTTTAAAAATAAGGATACAAATTTTCATAATCAACATTAGACAGCAACACAATATAAAGCATACTGAGATAAGAACATTTTTAGGAATTCTTTTTAAAGCAAGTAGTACTAAAATGCGATTTAATAAAAAACGGCAAAATTCTCGACATGACAACAATTTTTAAGGTTGGGTGATTCGGAAAAGTAAAATTAAGACAGTTTTGCACAAGTGTGTTGTACGAATCTGTTATTATAGATTTATGCCCTGATCACTTCATAGTAAACAAAATGCAAAACCATTCATCGCCAAATGCGTTTTAAGAGTGATATGTTTTTGCCTTAAAAGGCAATAATAGTCTCAATTTCAACTAGGAGAAAAAACCTCAAAAACAGGTAATGCATGCCAACAAGTTTAAAGACTAGAATAGATTTATTTTGCCGTAGTTGGGTTAAAAGAATAAATTATATCTTTACTTCCATTTTCCACAATATGGGAAAGTGAAAAAGTGGGAAAGAATTGAAAAGAGCATTCTAACAAGATGTTAATTATATATAGTTATGCATACTTGATGCATAGTTTCAAGAGGCAAACAAATTTTATTATGAAAATAAACTTTTTCCCCATTACGTTCAATCGATGGTAAAGAACTGCAAGTTTTCAATCCAAAACTTAATTGACGAAATAATTTAAATTATTTTTCCATCTTCAATAGTATGAGAGTTGTGGGACCAATTAAATTTTCTTCTACTCTCCATACTTTAAGAGCTGAAGGAAAATTTATGACCATCTTTTTTTCAACTTATTTTCAGTCGGTTCGAATCCAATGGAAATTACTGTACTAACATTTATGAAATTCACCTATACTATTCACTTAAGTGTGGTTTTATCTTACATTGGGATTATGAATGGGAGATGAACATATATTTAAAGTCGTATCAGTAATATAGCCGGCATATAATCAATTAAGTCAACATCAGTACATGCTGCTCTCTATGAACTGAATTCTCAATTGAACAAGTTGATTTTGAGATACCTTAAATGCCGCAGCCACGCTGGAAATCTTAATAGCAATACAGGAAGAAGGCAAGCATATTGAGTACAAGAGAATTCGTAAAACGTGCAACTTTATTTTCATTAGCATGGTAGCGTTTATTTCATTAATCTACATAGAGGATTGTTGCGTTTTAAAATCCAGAATAATCCAATTGCTAGATAACCAACTTCATAACGAGTTTAAAACTTCTTGCGTATCATGCAATATTCGAAAATTTGCATTTGTTGTTCGATTGTAGCTCTGATAATCACCCTCAAAAATAAGCCATACTAAGCATTAAAGACAAATTAACGATGTCAAATATTAGAAAATCGGGAGTAAATTTCGTACTATTCGATTATAAACAATTTAAATCCAAGAGAAAAATGCCTAATTTGAAAAACTTGTGTACTATTCAAAGGCAAAACAGATTAGAAAACAAACTAAATTCGAATACTAGGAGGAAAATTCTAGAAAGTGGATGAAGAGTAAAGAGTACTTTTATTATTCCGAAGAAAAACACTTTTTAGGCCTAGTTTATCCTATAAAAGTTTTCAATACTTAAAAATAAAATGCAGAATAAACGATAATATTAGAAAAATTTACACGGTTCAAATTCTTAAAAATCCCTAATCCAATGATCTAATAAAGAATGACACATCTTTAACTAGAAGTTCAATTAATGACTCACCGATGGAGTTAGGTTCCTATTCCCTGAAATTTTTGTTAACTCTCTCTCTGTCTCTCTCTCACACACACACACTGAGCAAAGACCAACGAAGAGCCACCATCACCAAGAAAACACGAACGGAAAAAGCCAGACACACACACCGAGAAAAGACAGTCGAAAGGCCAGACACACACACCGAAGAAAGACCAAAGAAAAACCACACACAAACACGCGCCGAGTACAGACCAACGAAAAGCCAGGCACACACACCGAGAAAAGCCCGCTGAAAAGCCACACACACCGAGAAAAAACCCAGCGAAAAAACACACGCAAACACACCGAGAAAAACCCCAAAGAAAAACCACACAAACACACCGAGTAAAGACCAACGAAAAGCCACACGAAAACACACCAAGTAAAGACCAACCAAAAGCCAGACACAAACACACACCGAGTAAAGATCAACGAAAAGTCAGACACACACACCGAGAAAAAAACCTACGAAAAACCACACACAAACACACCGAGAAAAAACCCAACGAAAAACAGCACACAAACACACCGAGAAAAAACCCAACGAAAAACAGCACACAAACACACCGAGTAAAGACCAACGAAAAGCCAGATACACACACACAGAAAAACCCTACGAAAAACCACACACAAACACACATTGAGTAAAGACCAACGGAAAGCCAGACGCAAACACACACCGAGAAAAAAACCAACAAAACACCACACACATTGAGTAAAGACCAATGAAAAGTCACACACACAAACACATCTCGAGTAAAGACCAACGAAAAACCAAGCACACAAAGAGAAAAAACCAACAAAAAACCACACACAAAACACACACCGAGTAAAGAGAAACGAAAAACCAAGCACACAAAGAGAAAAAACCAACAAAAAACCACACACAAAACACACACCGAGTAAAGAGAAACGAAAAGCCACTCACGTTTAAACGCAACGGGCGTAAGGCAAACGAAACGCATTTCCGTGTTTATTCAGAGTTGATTGAATCTAAGTGGAAGTACAAGGTACTAAGGAGGTACGAATTCCCGGTTTATAATATAAATTTAGATACCGACATTTATTTACCAATAAGGTGTTTGTGTTAATTTAATGGTTATATTTATTAAAGTAAAAATGTTTGTCCTAACAAATTTTTAATGGCTATTCAAACACGCAACTAGAGATTTTCATTGTTTGAAATTAAATTTATAAATGACCTAACTACCAAATTAAAACTCGAAGCCAATCTTTTGGGACTAAAACACCATCACCAAACGAAGTGGAATACAATCTACGTTATGGGCCCACTCACAGGAAAAGGGGCCAGACGAAAACGAGTACTATGGAGAAATGCATCGACTATCCACCAATTTTTATTCCCTATGCATGAATTAAAACAAGTTTCGAAACGCCAGAGTTCATCCCATACACTTAACCAAAGATAACTTTTTGGTAATTGTAAAGAAAAGAGGTTGGATGTTTGAGTTGGCATCTTTAGAAACAATGATAAATTCTCAGTATCTAAACTTTATTAAAAAGTGCATAATAATAACATCGATTCTGCTAAAGATCAAACACCCTCATTTCTTCCTCTTTAAAGGTTTCAACTTAAGGTTTCCTGTCGACATTTAACACTAGTCATTGATTTTCAAGAAGGGAATCTAATAAGCCATCCGAAATGCGAAGTTTCAGATAAGATAAATGTTAATGAATTGTCCCCCGTTGGTAAATTTTTAATGTTTGAGCTTCATGAAAAATTTTAAGCATTATTTGAGCAAATTTTTAATGTTTGAGCTTTTGATTAATATATTTAATTAAAAAAATTCTGACCATAAATATTTATCGGACAATGCTTGCAGTTCTCGATAACGAAGATCCAAAAATGGAAATATTAGCTACAATAATTCTAAATAAATTTTTTCGAAGATTAATTCTAATAAATAAAAAAAAGAGAAGGTTTCTTTGTCTAGATTGTTACAGAAAATTATTTATATTGGGTTGTTCGGAAAGTAATTTCGTTTTTTCCCGTCAGAGGACTTAATTACGTTTTTTCGAAACCAACTTCACACTTAAGCCGCATAACCATTATATATCTTGAGAGCTGATATTGCAAGGCTTGTGTGTGAAAAAGTTTATTAATTCTACGCAGTAGTTTTTGGTTGGTGCCCTTTTAAATATGGAGAGCAATAAGCAGCATTTTCGTCATATTTTACTTTTTTACTTCAGAAAAGGTAAAAATGCAGTTCAAGCCAGAAAGAAATTAACCGAAGTGTATGGAGAAGATGTGTTGACAATACACCAGTGTCAGAACTGGTTTGCAAAATTTTGATCCGGCAATTTTGATGTCGAAGATGCACCACGGTCTGGAAGGTCGGTTGAAGCTGATAAAGACAAGATAAAGGCATTAGTTGATGCAAACCGGCGAATAACAACATGTGAGATCGGTGAGATCTTAAAGTTATCGAATTCAACTGTTTATGACCACCTGAAAGGCCTGGGATTAACCTCGAAGCTCGATATATGGGTTCCCCATGTTCTCACGGAGAGAAATTTGTGTCGTCGCGTTGATGTCTGTGATTCGCTCCTCAAAAGTCACAAAAATGATTCATTTTCAAAGCGCATCATTACTGGGGACGAAAAATGCGTTGTATATAACAATGTCAAACGCAAATGATCATGGAGCTGAAAAGATGAACCGGCTCAAAGCATTTCGAAAGCCAATATCATCAAAAAAAAAGTGATGCTGTCTGTTTGGTGGGATTTTAAAGGAATCGGTTTTTTTACAGCTTTTACAGGATAAACAACAATTAATTCGAAGTCTACTGTCATCAGCTGGACAAACTGAACGATGCACTTCAACAGAAAAGGCCAGAGTAAATCAACAGAAAAGGTGTAGTGTTCCACCAAGATAATGCGAGACCTCTTACAAGTTTGGTCACTCGCCAAACGCTTTTACTGCTTGAATGGGATACACTGCCACATCCACCATATTCTCCAGATCTGGCGGCTTCGGATTATTATTTGTTCCGGTCCCTGCAAAATTTTTTGGACGGTAAAACCTTTACCTCAAATGAAGATGCCAAAAATCCCCTGGATCAGTTTTTTGCCAGCAAAGACCAAAAATTTTATGAGCGTGGAATCATGCTACTACCAGAAAGATGGCAAAGGGTGTTGGATCAGAATGGCCAATACATAATTTAATAAAATGCTTATTAATTATACGAAAATCGTCTTTCATTTTCACTAAAAAAAAACGAAATGACTTTCCGAACAACCCAATACTATGTTTTGATTTAATTTTAAGCATATGCTATTACGGGCTTTAGTCACAGAACAGCGAGTTGCAGTAATGCATTGAGCTGAGATTAATGCATTTTGTTACAAAGCATTAAACATTCAGAGGAATTGAGTTATTGGATCTGCTAAAAATTCAATAAGACACATGAAGGGATGCTTGAAAGCGATTTTATTGAAACTACACTGTTAAAGCTACAAACACTAACAGATTGAAATTAAATTCATTTCTTTCCGATTAGTTCCAGATTTCTATCAAAGGGACTTGATTAGTGCCTAACAATTCGGTCTGAAAGCAAAAAAAAAAAAAAAAAAATCACACAATTTTAACTTGAATAATTTATGACATTTTGTTGTGGACAAAATGGTTGGTATTCCCCACTACAACCCGCCTACCCGAAAAGGTGCAAGGTTTTGATTCTTGATAGTTATATAAGCAAAGATTATAAATGCATGGGGTTCGAATGAAGTAATGTATGTCCAAATCTTGTCAAAACTGATTTGGGAGATACAGAAGCACGCAATAACTCACTAAGATAAAATCGGTTTAATGAGTTTCATGAAATTTAAAATGAAACGTTAAACAGTTTTCAGATATTCGATTTTCACAAACGATTCATCACATAAAATTCAAGCATTCAGGCTATTTTAATAAATATATAAGTTGATATTTCCAGGTAGGTATTGAAATACTCATTTTTTATTTATGGATATTTCGATGAAAAGATATTTTATGAATACATTTTTTTTTAAATTTCGAAGTCCGCATTTTGTTTTATAGTCAAAATAGAATAGTTTCTTTTATAATATATCACCCAGCCTGTACAGTAAAATTATTTACTCTAAATTCAGTATTTATGCACAAGATGAAGAGAAATATTACACTCAACATTTTATCGAATCTGACTGTTCAACAAGCTTAGACTATCTACAGAGGATTAAGATAAATTATCAACTTAAAGACAAGCATATTTAATCGCAATACAAAATAAATATTAGGACAAGACAGCATATAAATTTAGTTCCATAATTTACGTAAAATACAATTTATTTAGAGAAATATAGTAAATAAAAAAACGATTTTTCTTTACAGACAAAATGATTCCATTTTTATCTTTGGTGATTGTAATCCTTGTTTACAATCACTAATTTTGAAGTTGATCAAAGCAGCATTTTAACACGTTTAAATTTAAAAAATTACTTCTCGTAGCCGTAAGAAATTTCCAGCTTTTTAAGATTGCTTAACTTAATATTTAGGTTCAGAGAAAAGCACTTCAATTGACTTCATTCTTTAAAATGAGGCATCAATTTTACTTTTAACTAGAAAAATTAAGAAATTTCTCTTCTGAGACAAAAATTGAATTTTGGAACAAGGACTGGATCCCCATTTATGGTGAAATCGAGCTCCAAAACATTGTTCAATTAACATGCATAAAGTTGGAGTAGTTCAACCATTTTAGTCATAAAATTTATCGTTTCTTCGAATACATAAACAAAAGAATCCTTACAGAAAATCAGATATTGTAGTAAACATTGGAAATTAGTTTAATTTTTTTATTGTAAAAGTTAAATATAAAAAGTAATTAATCTTCCATATCGTTGGGCGATTGAATTAGAAAATTAATACTGGCGCCAATAAGTCAACAGAACACTCCACCTACTAATTTTGTAGCGCCATCAAGTGCCCAAATGTTAAAACCCTTTAATGTGTGTTCGAGAGTGTTGAGAATAAAGCAATGGGGATATAGTTTAACAATTTGCGTATTCTTTATATGCGATTGATTTTTCTAAAAACTCGGCCATTATGGGCCAAAACAATTAGTTATTCGGAATTTCTGAAAACATTCCGATTTTTAGTACATACGATTTTCAATAGAAACAAAGGATGCAAAAATTATAATTAGCGTACAAAATATGTATGCAATACTCAAACATACGACAACAGGGAACCTAAACGAATCATGCCAACCGTCAGTTTATAACAAGAAAACAGTTCAATAGTCGCTTTGAACGAAATTGATTTAATAAAGAAATCGCCACTATTGGAATGAAACTTTAAAAAAATCATGAAATTCGTAATTATCCATTCAAAAAGACATTAATTAACTCATCTAGGATAAAAACTAAAGAAGCTCATCCAGCCATTTCTAAGTATTGTCTTTCTTTGAAAATTTTAGAGTTGCGGCAATTCTTAAACTTAAATTTGGAATTTTAAATTTCAGTTCTGGCTTTAATATATCGATTATCAAATATTTCTGAAATTGATTCACATTGATAGAGAACATTTTGAATTCATGTTAATCTCTTAATTCCGCAGTTGACCATTTCATAAAAATTGATTATCTTTCAATCAAGTTAAGATTGCTGTGCGATATTTATGTGTGAAATATACAATTCATGTATATTTAAGAATTGTTACAAATCCGTAATGTTGCTTCTCAGCTCGATTAGTTCAATCACTGGAAAAAACGTTTTATGATCTGCTCTGTTGGATGCCGAAACAGTAATTTCAGAATCTGGTGACAAATTTGGCAAGCAAAGATTTATTGCAATTATGGCGATATAGCCAATATGAACCAACATATATCCGATTGTTCCAGAGCCTTCCTGTCGGACTTCTTGAACCATATCACCAGTTTAAGCTGAAGAAAACCTGCAGGAAGAATCGTCAAAAGGTTTAGAGTCGCATATCGAATCAACGGTGAATAGTTATATCAGTCCAGCGAAGCGCAAGTGTTGTGTGAAGCTCAAGTGATTGCTGAATTGGGCTGGGAGCCGAATTCTGTAATTCATTGTAGAGAAGCATCGAGTCGTGAGAGGAGTAACGGGCCGTGTAGCAGTGTGTTGGCAGTTAGGCTAAGACAGCTAAAGCTAGGAGACAACGGGGATTTGTAGGCATTTGGAGATATCAGTAACTACGTAGATACCCACCTCCAGTTGAAATCTGCCTGGCCGCTTTATGTGCTGGGGTTGAATACTACTGGTGGGCTACTGTTTGCTGTAGTGCGCTGCTGTGTTTTAGTCTCTGCTGTGCATTTGTTGTATGCGAGTTCTTGTCTTCATGTTATTAAAAATTGTTACTGAGGCCTGGTGATTGTATATTTAATAATAAAGAACCCCGAATTCAACTGAATCTTTGAAGAATATATTAGAAATTTTATCTTGTATAGATAGACCATCGGTTTTTTTTTCATACTAAAAACATTTTAATTGTGTTCTTTTTAGTTTATTTTGGTTACAGTAATGAATTAGAAAGTATTTTTTTTTCAAATTTACCTTCAGATGGCATACGGATATGGAATCAAAATTTCATTACATTATATAATTGATAAGCTCTAGAAATGTCATAATAATATATTAACAGAATATAACTGCATAAATTTTAAATTCTAGCACACCAGGAAGAGATGGAATAAGGAATTGCGAAATTTCATCTTTGTAAACAAAATACATGACAAGGTAAACAAAATTAAAGCAGTTTTTAAATTAAAACATCCATTTAAAACGAAGGCTCTTAAAATCGACATGTTTATAAGAATTGCTGAAAATAGTTATTTCAAATTCTTAGAAAAGAGAAGTCTTTTCAATCTTTTGAAATTATTTCATTGGGAATGAATATTAAAGAAATTTTATCAAAAAAAAATCTGAAAATTATATTTAAGGAACAGAAAATTTACAAATTGAAACAATAAAGAACATGAACATTAAATTATTAAAATTAAATTATAAAATTAAGCTGTTGCAATTAACTGCATAATTCAACATTTTTCCCAAAATTAAACCGCGATATTTTATTCATGAAAAAACATTCTAAGAAATTTAACTGAATCATGCTATTAATTAAAATTAAAGGCATCCATTATCTTAAAGCATATTTATCACCCTCCTGATCAGGCATGATGATGAAATAATGCTTTCTCAAATTCTAAGGATTCTTGATTGATTGGCCGGCCGAACCAATGAAGAACCCCAAGCAGAATAAAACTAAAGAAAAATTAGATTAAAAAATATCTATTTAATAAAATGTTTCCTACGAATGAAAGGATACTTTTTAAAAAAATGAATAAGAGCTTTATATTTAACTTCTGAAACGTTAAGAATGTACTCAATTTTAAAAAGATACGGATCGTCTTAAAATGGATGCAGTTAGTGAATTATTTTATATTTAGGCAGATTAAATTAAAGTATTTTCCAAACCTTAATCAAATTAAAAAATTCATCGATTAAAATGGATTTAATAAAGCATTGTAAAGATATAATTTAGGATTCTTAAAGTACAGGGCATATAGTGAGACGCTAAAATTCAGTCGGATCGAAAAAAATAGCTTATCACAAAATTCTTTTTCATTCTCAAACGTAAACTGAACGATTCCGAGCACATCTATTGCAAAATATCACAACCCATATATTTACTCCCATTGTATTTTCATATTGAAGAAAAACAGCGCGCGAATAGTACAGACTAAACGCGAGGTTTAAAACAACACATTAAAAAGATCGAATGTAATACTTGTTTACACAGTCTCTTCATTAAGATAATCATATGCATTCTTGTTGACACTTCATTGCTTTTCTGACAGATTCTTACTCAGAGCAATGCATGCTTTATTTATTTTTTACCCCTCACATTAGTGTTGACAATCTCAAACATGAGAAAAACATTTTACTCGCATGATTTTAAATTGAATGCTGACTGAATATTTCAAAGATATGAACAGAATTAATTTCTTTATGGTCTTTTAAGTTTATGATCTTTAACACCAACATATCGAATCCATGTGCATAAGTTTTGAAAAAACAAAATTGCAACCTCATTAATGAATTTTTTCGATTACTAGGAATTCTTTGATTTTAGGAATTCCGTATCGTGCACGAAATTAACGGTCTGTGATATGATAATTTCTTTTTGTTTTTATGTCCAGTAAATGTTTAACAAATCATTTGCCTGAAAAAATGTATTGACGTATTGATAAACATATTTAATTACACATAAGGAATCTTTCAGATCAAATTGTATAAAGCTTAGTCGCATGGGTTTATGTTTGCCGAAACATTGATGTATTATAATTAAACTTAAAAAAGATAAAATAATCCAACGAACTGGTTGCAACAAGACATTTTTTTAAGCGTTCATGGATTATGCCAACTTTTTCGTTAACACTTCGTGATGCTCATAAAAAAATCAGGAAAAAAATTTGCAAAGAATTTTGTATTAATTGTAGAAAGATAAGAAGTAAGACTTTAAAGTCGCTAAAACCCAATATTATTTAGCCGAAAACTGATACTTCGTAATGCAAAAATATTGAAAATAATTAAATATATAACCATTGTCAATATACGTTAACTTTACACCGAAAATACTTGAATTCACGGCAACAAGCATATCGAGCTAATGATGAACATATAACTTGTATCTTATTTTTACTCATAGGGTGGATTTTGTGTTATTGATAAAAGTTCCACAAGTTGTTCAGATAGTAGAAGTAGTGGAAAGCTATATTCCTGAGAACTGTTAAGAAAGATTTGCAATTCCAGAAAGTGTGATGTTAATTCAAAAGTCACTCGATCCTTTTTAAAAGATCCACTTGGGTGCTGTTAAGGATTATCTGGGAAAAAACAGTAAATATATATAAATAAAAATGAATGTTTCTGTGTCTCTTAAGCGCTGCCGTACCGTTCATACGATCGCGATGAAACTTCGACTACTAATTACTTGCACTTATTTCTTTCTGCTGAAGATGGAAAATAAATATTGCCAACCCTAAATTGCTGAATAATAACGTTAAAAACTAGAATTAATATTATTTACACAGAATTATTATTTTTTCAGATTTACTTAAAATAGAACGTTTTAAATTTGAATATCAATGAAATTAAAAGCATAAATAGAAAATTACTTTTCAATTACGAATTTTTTTAATTCGTCAATGTGAGCTATTAAAATCATTTTACTATCTCATTTACACTACCTCAAAATTTTTATAATCAAGTTTATTATTAAAGAGACTTTCGGAACTTTTGATAATTGACTGGAATAGAAGAAATTTAAATAACTCGGGAATAATAATTCTAAAAAGCTCAATAATACTGACTCATCATTGTTTTAATTGAATACTTGTTTTTCCAAAATTATCATAATTCAGAAACTTACTTAGACCTAAATTGACAATTTTGATTCCGTCCTTGAGGAAGTAATGACATCTCGATTAAGAACATTCGAAGTCAACAGAAGATGAGTCTGGATCACTAAAGATTTTCATCCCACAAAGAGAAGGAAACATAAGAACACAGCATCAATGAGAGGACCAACATCTTGTTCTGTCATCAGCAAAACGCAGAAATATTTCCATCTTTTCAAGTTTGGTTTTTCTTTGCCTTGAAATTTTATTAAAGGAAAATTACACCGGCTCCGCACCGGTGTATTAAAGGAAATTACACCGGCTTTTATTAAAGGAAAATTACACCGGCTCCGCAACCGGTGTGCCGCGGCACACTGGTGTGTCATGAGTCAGATACAGGTGTGCCGCGGTCAAATACATTGTATTTGACATTTTACAATTTTTCCTCATGTATTTAATACACAATGACAATTTTTTCATAATAATATCTATTTTTCTAAATATACTATAGAATAATTATTATAATTAAATAATTATTCAATGGTCCCCTGGTGAGAATAGTTAAAAACTGCATATTGTGTTGTGTAAACACCAAGGCCCACCAAATTAATCATAGATAAAGCAAAATGACCGTTATGCGCGTCGTTGAAGACTCATGCGCATGTGTTATTTGTATTAGCCCGTGGTACATCACGTTCACTCGTATGTCATTGTTGTCACTACTTTACAACACTAAGTTAAATAAACACGCTCTTACCACTAACGATAATTATTATTAATTATATTACTGGATTATGTATGGTTAACTTTCTTCGTATAAAAATTTTTAAGTTTTATACCTCTTTAAATATGGATAAAATTTTAAGTCGGAAAGATTCGTCTTCACGTACAGATGATGAAGAACCCAGCACAAGTATTACAAAAAACCTAAAGAAGGTAGTGAAAAGAAAATAAGATGAAGACTACATTCAATATGGATTCTCGTGTTGTGGTGATGAAACGGCACCAATATCACAGTGCCAGCAATCAAACGAGTCAATGGTACCCAGCAAATTAAGGCGGCATCTATATTCAAGCCATCCTAGCTGCGCCAACAAAGACAAACAATATTTTAAGAGGTGCTTAGAACAAAATAAAAAAGCAGAAGAAATTCATGAATCGGTCGTAACAGTTTCTGAAAAGGCATTAGAAGCTAGTTATGTTGCAAAATTAGTTGCACGTCAGAAGAAGCCACATACTGTCGGCTAAACACTTATTAAACAAGTAGGCATGGAAATTGTTAAACTTATGCTTGGGCCCAATGAAGTTAAGGATGTGAATAAAGTTTCGTTTTCTGCTGATATTGTTAAAAGACGTATTCACGATATATCAAGCGATACTTTAGGAGCACTGATTAAATAAACTGTTATTGGCTGAAAAATTTGCGCTTCAGATCGATGAAACAAATAAAGCACAGCTGATAGCTATTGTACGTTTCGTTGACGGGGACCTTATTAAAGAACATTATTTTGTAAGGAGGTTCCAGAGCGAATTACCAGGGAAGAAAGTTTTCGAGTAACCGATGATTTCTTCAAAATATGTAATATTCAATGGAGCAACTGCATTGTTGTTTGCACGGATGGCGCTGCGGCAATGAGGGATAGTAAAAAAGGTTTTGTCTCTTGTGTAAAACAAAAAAATCTAACAGTACAATTTACACACTGCTGCATACATCGAGAAGCATTGATGGTCAAGAATTTTCCGGAAGAAGTTTGGAACACTATGAATGAATGCATTAAAATCATAAACTTAATTAAATCAAGAGCCATAAATTCGCGAATTTTTGGATTACTTGTGCAGAAATGGGAGTCGAATAATGAATCCTTATTATTTTATACAGAAATTCGTTGGCTATCCCAATGCAAAGTTTAGGCTAGATTATTTGAGCGTCGTCACGAGGTGCGGGAATTTCTTTTAACACAGAATGTGCTCGAAATATGCCAGCACCTCGATGATTATTACTGGATAGCCGAACTTACATACATACATGATAGATTCAAGCATTTGAATGAACTTAATAAAAAAATGCAAGGTCGAAATGGGAATATTTTGACGTGCTCCGACAAATTACAAGGATTTATTAAAAAAACTCGAACTTTGGCAGAGACAGTTGCAAAAAGAATGTTTGTAAATGTACCAAAGGACCAATCATATTACAAATGAAAATAAACAATTTTGGATCTGGTCCAACAACATTTATGTATGCTTCAGCAAAAATTTGATCAATATTTTTATTCCATCAATACGGAACAATACGATTGGATTCGAAATCCTTTTGTAACCAATGTAATAAATTCTATGGAACCACTGTCTCTACAAATTCAAGAGGAATTTACAGATTTAAATAATGACATGACTTTAAAATTATACTTCTCCGAAGTTCCATTAGATGTTTTCTGGATTTACGTTAAAAAAGAATACCCTCACTTTTCCTACAAAGCAATCTTAACATTACTTCCATTTTCGACGACACATTAATGTGAAAAAAGTTTTTCAACTCTTGTATTAATTAAAAATGATAAGCTTTCATGATTAAGATCTTGACCAAGAACTTCAGATCTCGGTGTCAAATATTGAGCCGAATATAAAACTTTTGTGTTCATTGAAACTAGCGCAGGTATCACATTAATAATTATTATGAATGCGTGGAAATAAATATGTTATGGTTTTATGTATGTATACTTT
Source organism: Argiope trifasciata (assembly GCA_026543055.1). NCBI lineage: Eukaryota > Metazoa > Arthropoda > Arachnida > Araneae > Araneidae > Argiope > Argiope trifasciata. The sequence goes on along the minus strand of JAPMOQ010055423.1, from coordinate 1,122 downwards.
TCAAATAAAAAACAAACATTTATTGCAAAATTTGTGAATCAATTAATACCTATATACTTTTGCTTTTGGTGTGCCGCGGAATTCTAGAAAGAAATAAGGTGCGTCGTAGGTGAGAAAAGGTTGCGGAGCACTGCATTTAAAGCATATTTTTAGTTAAATTGCTAAATATACTTACTTCCATTGATTACAGATTCTAGAATTCAGCAAATTAGAACACTGTGTAAGGGATTCCAAAGTTCTTGAAGAATTCTGCATTATAAATAATTCTGAAATGAAAACAACTTTAAATGAAAAATATTTAAAATAATAGGAAACTTGCATGTTTCTGACAATTCTATGGAGACGTAACATTGCCAATTAGTAAGTAGGGTGTCTTTGAACTTTCTAAAGTGACAAATAATTTTCCAAAACCATTCTAAACATAATTATTTACTGACTAGATTTGAATCCTTGTTGATTCAATGCCTCAGTTCTTATAAATCTGGTCTTCCTTTCGATTCCCAAATCTTTTGTTCAGATTCTGGATATTACTGTTGTCTCATTACTAAACAATGCGTTTCAATAATTCCTGCTTTGATGACAGCTTGACCAGCAAAATATTCAACGGGTCTCCATGAAGCAATTCATTCGTGTTTTCTTTTTTTAGCTTTCAGTTCCAGAGTAGACTATACAACTTCTTGGCATTAGACTCAATAGAGTTTGGGGCTTATGGAGAAATATTAATTATTTAGCCATGCTACGAAAAACAAGTTAAGGAGACTTGAAAATGGTTCAGAAGAAGCTGCATATATTTTTTAATCACTCGCATTGAAAGATCTTTTGCCATTGCACTTCAAAATTGAGGTTTTCTTCTAAGGAAAAAATTGGTTAGTAGTTCAGAAAGGACATTCTAGTTTTATAATACAAAAGTTTAATTAATCTGCATTTTGATTCATTGGTTTATGTGTAAATCATTAGTTCAGAACACACATAACTTTTCCTTAGTCATATAATCTTACAAACAAGGACAACCACATGATTTTGGAATATTCAGCTCTAAAATTAGTTTTTAACTTAGAAGTGTTTAAGTTATTAAATACCAACGCTTATTGTAACAGTTGGATTATTAATACAAAGGTATGA
>JAPMOQ010055419.1:67814-85966 GCA_026543055.1 Argiope trifasciata | reverse complement strand
TTAAAGATTTATCGCCATAAACGTGTAGTATTTGGAATAAACGCAAGTCCTTTCCTCCTTGGCGCTACTATTTCGTACCATTTAAATCATGTTCCTGAACATCTTCAAGGGGTAGCGAAAAAACTGAAGACTTCTATGTATGTTGACAATTGTGTCACAAGTTTAGATACTATGGAAGAAGTAGAGGCATTTATTGAACATTCAAAGGAACTAATGATGAGAGCTAAATTTTATTTGAGAGGATGGAGATTTAATGAGGACAAATCCATCTTCCATCGAACCGGAGAAGAATCCCCTGAGCATGAAGAAAATATCTCAGTATTGGGACTTTAATGGAACCCAGAAGATGACACATTAAGTTGTGCTTATAAACAAGAAGTTTTGGATACAATTCCGTTAACTAAAAGATCTATATTGTCATCAGCGAATCAATTGTTTGACCCTCTTGGAATATTGAGTCCAGTGACTTTAAGATTTAAAATTTTGAGGCAAGACTGTTGGAGAGCCAAATTGTCTTGGGATGCTGAACTATCTGATGAACTTTCCAAAAAGTTTTTGAAATTGAAAAGAGATTTAGCTTACGTTAATAATTTAACTATCCCTAGAAGACTGGTAATAAATCTTAAAGAAAGAAACAATCTATCGTTCCATGTTTTCTGTGACGCCTCTCAATTAGCATATGCAACCTGCATATATTTGAGAAGCGAAAATAAAGAAAAGGTTTCCTGTCAACTGGTACAATCACGATCCCGAGTAGCTCCATTGAAACCTGTAACAATTTCCAGACTTGAATTGCTCGCTTTCACTATAGGAATACTCCTCATGACAACAATGAAACAATGTTTACATATGGAAGATGTGACTACATTTTATTGGACGGATTCAATGAATGCTTTACATTGGATTAAAAATGAAGAATGGGGAGTTTTTGTTATGAATCGTCTTAGAGAAATAAGAAGTTATAGTCCAAAAGATGAGTGGAATCATATTCCGGTAACATTCAATCCAGCCGACTTGTCTTTAAGAGGATGTTCTGTGGTTAATCTATTAAATCAACGGTGGCATGATGGCCCATCTTGGCTGAAGAAAGAGTGAAACATTGGAAAGTTAGTGAAGCTGTGGTCGATAAAGAAGTCATAAATTCGGAGAAGAAGAAGACTATAGTTACTTTGGCAGTTACAAAGAACGACGAATTTGACTACTTGGCCAATGTTTCATCTTTCGAGAAAATTGTGAGAATTACAGCCTGCATACTTAGATTTATCAGAAATTGTAAAAAGGTGACTCTTTACACCTCTCAAAATTTGAAAATTGAAGAACTGGCAGAAGCTGAAATCATAATTTGGAAAATTAAACAAAAGACCTCATTTAGAGCAGTCAGTGAAGAAAGACTACGAAACCTTCGTCCTTTCGTTGATCCCAAAGGTCTCATTAGAATCAAGACACAACTTTTAATGAGAAAAGATTTTGAAAATTTCAAATATCCTATCCTTCTATCTCCTGATCATATTGTAGTTCATAAAATGATTATGCATGAGCATAAAACTCGATTCCATTGTGGAATTCAGACTTTGATGTCAAGTTTGAGAGAACATTATTGGATAATCAAAAGTCGCAAAACAATTCGCAGCGTCTTAAAACCTTGTATCACCTGTACAAGATTTGAGGCTAAACATCCCGAGATACAAGCTGCACCTTTGCCGGAAGACCGTTTAAGGGACTCTTCTACCTTTGAAACCACTGGCATTGATCTAGCAGGTCCTTTTTTTTTTAAAGGATGGATCCAAAGCTTGGATTGTTTTATTTGCCTGCGCAGTTTACCGCACAATACATCTTGAACTAGTAACATCAATTACGACCGACAAATTCCTTCTCTCTTTACTTCGATTTATCACAAGAAGAGGAAGACCTTCTACCATCTATACTGATAATGGTTCTAATTTTCATGGATCTAATCAAGCTCTGAAAAGAGTGGATTGGCTAAAAATCGAAAATGACACATCTGTGTCCAGAATATAGGGGAAGTTCATCCCGCCCAGCTCGCCATGGTGGGGTGGATTCTGGGGAAGACTGATTGGCCTAATGAAAACCATCTTAAGAAAAGTCCTCGGCAAGGCTTGCTTAAAGTATGAGGAGCTATCAACAATCATTTGCGATTATGAGAATGACATTAATTCTAGACCAATAACTTATGTTTCTGAAGACCTGGAGTTGCAACTACTGACTCCAACGATGTTTTTGAGAGACCTGAAAGAGAGTGGAGTTCTAGATATAGATATTATCAAGTTTGCAAAAAAAGATTCCCTTATAGAGTGAAACATCGTGAAAATCTAAGAAAAAGGTTTCGGTCTGAGTATCTTGGGCAGCTTAGAAGTTATGCAAAAAAATCACGAAACAGTTATATCTTTTCCATAGGAGATATAGTTTTATTGGAAACCACCGCTAAAAGAATCTGTTGGTCTCTTGGGAAAGTGATCGAATTAATCAGAGGAAAAGATGGAATAGTGCGTCTTGTCAAAGTTCGCACCATGCAAGGAGACTTACTTCGACCAATTCAACGTCTCTGTCCTCTTGAAGTGAGTTCCCCCATCGACAGAGATCTTCGAAAACGAATAGAAAATACCACCATTTGTGACGAAGGAGAGGACCACAATCTGAGCAATTCATCATCACCAGTGCCCGCATCTCTGGGAGAACCAACGCCTGTTCCCGTCTCTGAGGAACTGTTTCCCACTTCTCCTCCACGGCGAATCAACCGCTATGGTCGGACTCTACGTGTTCCTCATCGTTTGGACCTCTAGAACATTTCTACTTTAAGAATTGAGTTCCAGTGTTGTGAAACTCAAGGTGGGGAGTAAGTCACGGAAAACACTTCTACTACTACTGAGACAACTAAACTCCAGGGATTCCTGAAAACGAAATTGTTAATTTTTTTTCGGCACTGAGCGATGAGTTGGTTACAGCTCCATCGCATTCTAAAATTCCTGTATATAATTCTGTAAATAATTTCAACTAATTAAATGCTTAGTACTTTTTCAGATTGGCTCTCTTCTATGTTGATGTCTGAATCATCAATTTTTAATAACAACTTGCATTAATGTCAATTATGTTGACTCAAAAAAGTTTCAGTTTCGTTTTGAATCAGTTTATTTTTCACAACACAAGACATGGATTTTCATGAAGATATTTACAGAGTGATGGTAGAAACTGATGATTATTTACAGATGAAGCAGTTTGAATATTGATCTAATGATCCGTACATCAAAAAATATGATGAAAATAACGTACCGTATAGAATTCGTATCTTACTTAAAACCAAAACATATTCTACTTAAAACTTAAGCGTATTGCCAGATTCCAAGTTGGAATGAGATGCAATCAAACTATAAAATAAAAACAGGAAATACAAAACTTATGAGGAGTGAAAACATCCTCCCACCTTTTGTATTGTGAGCAAATGAGCCTAAAGCAATATAAAATGAAATAAGAAATATACATAATACTATAAAATAAGAATATACAATACATAAAATTACAATATTTAAAAAAATCTTAACTAGTAATAAGATTAAAGTTATTAGTTTAATTCACAAGTCCAAGCGTTTCACTGGAACAATTCGTCGTCCGAACTTCGTTTTCTTTACAGTCTGCAATTGTTCTTTAGGAAGTGCCTCGGATCTACAAGTTTGCTCGTTTGAAGCAGGGCACACTTGACCAGGATCATCAATGGTATTAGAAGCATCCTCTATTGTTTCAGGTATATCTTTGGGCATATCAGGGGAACTTACTTCCAATGGGAAAATTCGCTGAATTGGACGGATAATTTCTCCATTGGCTACACGTACCTTCACTACTCGTTCGACGTTGTCCTTGCCTTGAAATAGTTCGATGACACGTCCCAAAGGCCAGTTTAGACGTTTCGTATTGTCTGAGCCAATGAGAACAATATCCCCAGGGGACAGGTTCTGTCGTTTAGAAGACAACTGTGGATTCCGAATAAGTTCTGCTAAATACTCCTTTTGGAATCGTTGGCGTAATTGATAACGTAGACTTTGGAGGTAACGAATGCGTTTACGTAGATGCTTAGCGTCTACGAGGTCTAGATCCATAGTTTCATTACCTTTTATATCTTGTATGAAGTCTGAAGGTTTGATAACCCTCAGTTCATTGGGATCATCATAAATATATGTGAGTGGACGTCCATTGACTATACTTTCACACTCGCATAACAATGTCATCATCTCTTCGTAAGTTACGCAAGCACGGCCTAAGACTTTTCTCAAAAGTTGTTTAATGGTGCGAATCATTCTTTCCCACCAACCTCCATACCATGGAGCCGTTGGAGGACTGAAATGCCATTTAATCTTTTGAATGGCACATTTAGCCATTATTTCTTGCCAATTGAGATTGTTGAGAGCTCTTGAAGTTCCCACGAAGTTAGTCCCATTATCTGTATACATAATAGAACTACGCCCTCTTCTTGCAAAAAATCGCCTCAAAGCTTGCATAAAAGCTTCAGTTGAGATAGATGTCACTAACTCTAAGTGAATAGCACGCTAGACAGCACATGTGAAAAGTACTATCCACGCTTTCTGACCCCCTTTCAAACTGATAGGACCTGCTAGATCAGCTCCGGTTACTTCAAATGCAGAAACACGATTAATTCTATCAACAGGAAGCGGAGTTGGGCATACTGGTAGTACAGGCTTTGATGCATATCTCTTACATGTTACACACTTATGAAGGACTTCTCTAACAATCCTCCGGCCCCGTGGTATCCAAAATCGTTCACGTAGATGAGAAAGGGTAGTTTGCACACCAGCATGTTGAAGTGTCTTATGAGCATAATCTATCATTCTTCTGACAATTGGATGATCTGGTAAAACTGTAGGTAGCACAAATTCTTCCGGGTCTTGTCCTAAGATAAGCGTTGACTGTACTTTCAAAATTTTATTTTCTTCGCAAAATTGTATTGTCTGTGAGTACTTGTCCTTTATTTCCACTGAGCTTTCTGATTGTATTATTCGTATGAGAGCTTCCTCGGCCTTTTGAATTTCTTCATATGATAGCTCTTTTGTCAATTTTGGAGAATTCACACTGATGTTATGACAAAATCTTAATACCCAAGCTATTAAGCAGATAATCCTTGGATAACTGGAAAAATATAAAAATCTATTTCCAAATGATTCTTTGGTTTCAATATTTAAGTTTACAGCCACATACTTGCGTCGTTCAAGCATTGCCTCTTCAGGAAGAATTATCTCAGCATGCGGCCAACATTCTGGATGTTCGTAAAGCCATTTTGGTCCCTCCCACCATTAACTCCGTAAAAGTGCAGACCAGTCACAGGAGCGGGAAGGTAGATCTGCTGGATTGATATGTCCAGGAACGAATCTCCAATCTTCTATATTCGTCAGTTCACGTATTTCTTTAACCCTGTTGCCAACAAATGTATTCCAGGGCTCTGTATTAGTTATCCATCCTAAAACTGTCATGGAATCAGTCCAAAAATATGTCTTCAAAGACAAATTCAAATTTTCTAATATAATAGAAGCAATTCTAGCTCCAATGACAGCTCCTAACAGCTCTAGGCGCGGAATTGTTGGTCTTTGCACAGGAGCTACTCTAGCCTTTGCTAAAACGAATGAGATTTTCACTTCTTCATCTTCTTCACAACGTAGAAATGCGCAACAAGCATACCCACGAGATGAAGCATCTGTAAATATGTGTAAGGTGGCCTTCTCAATCGTTCCGTGCAATATCTTACGAGGAATTCTACATTTTTCTACAAGATCTAGATGTTTCGCCCATCGTTGATAACGTAATTGCATGTCAGCTGGCAGCTCGTCATCCCAATCCAACTTATTGCACCAAGCTTCTTGCAGTAGCAATTTTGGCAGTAGTGTTGCAGGTGATGTGAAACCCAATGGATCATAAATACTGTTAACAATAGAGAGTAATTTTCTCTTGGTAACAGTTTTATTAGGCTCATTATCAATTTTGGGATTAACACAGTAAAGCTCATCGTTCTTTGTATCCCACTTCAGGCCAAGTACACTTTGACTTTCTTTATTTTGGATGCCACTGTGAGCCCAACATCTTAATTCAAATGAAGCAGCATTCATTATCTTCATTGTTTGGTTCTTGAACTCTTCTAGTTCTTCTTCACTTTCAAAGCTGGTTGTTAGATTGTCTACATAAAATCCTTTTTTAAGTTTTTCGACAGTCGGTTGCAGAAATTCAGTTTGAAATTCTTCTGAATAAAGATGATGACGTATACTGGCATTCAAGAGAAATGGGCTTGAAGTCACTCCGAAGACTACTCGACAATGTCTAAAAAATTCTAATTTTGATTGGTCTTTTGTATTCCAACACAAAAATCTCAAAAAATCACGATCCTCTGGTCTGACACTCAACTGTAGGAAGGCTTGCTTAATATCTGCAATCACTCCAATGGCACCGATCCGAAACCTTAACAGAAGTGGGGAAATCTGTTCCGACAGACTAGGACCAACACTTAAACATTCATTTAAAGAAGCATATCCTGGTCTTTTGAAGGAGGCAATCAAACTATAAAATAAAAACCGGAAATACAAAACTTATGAGGAGTGGCAACATCAATTTTATACGTTCGATATGACTTCATTTCGGCGCGGAAAGAGCAATCGCAGGCGAGGTGAGTAATGCATGTTTATTATCATTACTCAAGTGCTTTTCGATTGGCACAAGCGGCACTTTCTATATTTCAATACATATATTATGTGTTTCCTTGTATATCTGTGATCGTCGTCCACGTTTTGCATATATATATGTGTGTGTGAAAATAAAGAAGAATTTTTCATTGGATTAAATATACACACACCCAGCGCTGTATGTAACCATAGTATAATGCCAGTTTTTAAAAAAACACATTGGTATTTTAGATTTTTTTCCCCATTAGGGTTAATTCCCAATGAACGGTGCGCTCCTTGTCTGCCATCTTGTTTTTGGCGACTATTGGCGAAAAACGACTCCGCGAAGCACACGCCAAGTACCTAAGCCTAAAAGCGCGTGGATTCTATGGAGTCGTGCTCCGAAAATTGTCACCAAAAACAAGAAAATATCACAAAACAACAATTAATTACAAAAATTTTAGAAAGACAAAAAGCACTTTCATTATAGGACAAGGACATTATCATTATTACAAGTATAATGACTAGCAATCAATCCTACACTCATGCAATAATTAACAACATCCAACTTACCTTTCTTTTCCAATTAAAAAAAAAACTCAAATTCACTCGGTCTTGTTTCGATCCAGACAAAAAAGCCATTATACTTTTAAAAACCAGAAATTAAAACTTAAAGCCAAATAGAAATTACAAAAATTTAAATACTATAAAATTAAACAAATGGAAATTTTGAAATAAATACGATTGAAGATACGCAGAATTGTACCACACCACAGATTGAAACAGTTTGAAATGTAGATGAAAGTTTTGAAATTCAAACTTACTTCTTACAACTTTGAATATAATTGGATGAAACAAGAATTACATCATCATGACATCACATCGCAAATTACGAGGTTACCATATTTTAACGGGAGAGAAAGGGTGAAGTTGCCAAGGAGGAAATAATTATCGCCTGAGAAATGGCGCCAAAAAATCGCCAAAACAGAGCGCACCGTTTACTGGGATAGAGCCAAAAAAGTTTTAGCGAAATTCAAAAATACAATTCAATTATGCAATAAATAATCAAAAGAATTCACTCATTTCAACTACTTTTAAAGATGGGTAGCGTAGCCGGAGCGTGTATTGAGGATTTAGCCAATTTCCTTTTATTGCCTCTAGACGGCGCCAGCAGTCATCTATAGGCGCTATCAGGAACTATCTCAATTCTGCGGGGATACTTAATTTGATCTTGATGGTCGCCAAGGGTTATCGCCAAATAGTAAACAAAGGGAATGATAGCTCGCAGATGTCGGTTACCCATCCGTTTCTGGGTTCAGAGTGATATGAATCGCCGATGTGTGGGTGTTAAACGGTTCTTTGACATCCGCTTTGGCAAATAGATCCTATTTTTTTTTTATTCACGATGTAATGCGGTTAGTAGTTCGTATGCATCCGCTTCAACAAATAGTTCTTTTTTTTGCCCTCGCTATAATGCAGTTTTGTGCTTCCGCTTTGGTATTAAGTTCCATAGAATATAGTTATTAAATATATATATATAAATGAAAATAAATAATAAAAGTTTAGTTATAAGCTAATTAGTAAATTAATTACGTACAAGTCAATGTTTTTTTTTAAATAAAGTATTCCCTATAGTAATAATTATATTGTTCAAATATGTAATTTTTTAAATATCGATAAGTTTTTCATTATAATTTAAACACTTAGGGTCGTTAGTTAGGTCCTGAAATTCAAATAATTAAGTTTTTGAAATGCAGGGAGATTTCTCATTGAACAATTAATATTTTCTCTTCCTATTCATTTCAAGTATCGGTATATGCTTACATTATTCCTATTCCTGTTATATCTGTGTAATCTTTAAGCTTCCTTTATTCTTTACTAGCCGCCTTTGGCGACCAGCTGGTTCGCCATGAGTAATGGGTTCTAAAATTTTCAATTAAATCACATATTCATTAGCCTTGAAGTAACTCCGGGCATTGATTGGCCTGAAATTAATATTTTCTTTGAGATGATGGACGGAAAGTCTAAAAGAAAGCATTTTCCAAATAATATTCTTTAATTTTATAAATCAGTCAGTTTTAATGATTGATTTAGTAGACTGATTGATGTAGCAACTTTTATTTAAAATATTAATAAAAATATTTCGTAAAATATGGCTCACAGAGCAAAGTATGAAGAAATCTAAAAATCATTATTCATAAATGCATTGTTTAACTCAAACTTCATAAAATGTAATTATTTACTTCATTTAGATCAAATTAATAGTATTAAACAATATGTATGCCTATTAATAATATTTTTCAAATTGGCCATTGGAAAGGAATTTGAATGCATATCCTGTATAAATTCAATCCTGTATAAATAAAGATAATTCATTCAATTAATGATTTAAATATTGCAAAAGATCATAGAATCCTTTGCCTTGCATTTTTTAAAGTAAATATCACATTTTATATTTATTTTATTTTATCTAGTCACGTGCTAAAAGTTGCATTTCTTCCGATTTAATTTACGATGATAGTTTTTTTATTTTTTCAATTTGACGTGCTCTTGCAGATTTTATAGAAACCTTAGCTTTGCATTTATTTTTTTAGAAACTATCACATTTTATAATGAAAAAAAAATATTGAATTAATGATACAGATATTGCAAACGATAATAAAACTATCCCATTAAGTCGGATTCCAATGCATATCCTGTCTAAATTCGATCAGGTTTACCGTAAAGAAGATTTATTGAATTAATTATTTAGATATTGCAAACGATCATACAATCCTTTGCTTTGCATTTATTTTATTAGAAAATATCACATTTTATATTTCTTTTATTTTATCCAGTCACGTGCTAAAAGTTTCATTTCTTTAGATTTATTTTGCGATGATAGTTTTTTTTTATTCGAACTTCCGGCATTCTTTTATTTTATCCCGTCTCGTGATAAAAACATGGTTAAAATATTTCTTTAAAAATTCGTTAAAAATAGAAGCTTACTTTATAAATTAAAACAACTGATACCGTCAGAAAGCTAATTTTTTAATCTTTAAATTGATATAAAAATCATGTTTGTGCAATAATATTTTCGGAAGTTATAACGGAAAAACGTTGAAATTTCGCTTAAATTTTAATTAATTCAAATTCTAATTAAAAATTCGAAAAAAGGGCTCCGAGGTGCACATTCCCGACCTCCAAGGTATACATGTACCAAATTTGGTAGCTGTAGGTCCAACGGTCTGGCCTGTAGAGCGCCAACACACACACACACACACACATTGAGCTTTATTATAAGTATAGATAATGATATTTTTGTTTGTTTCTTTTTAGAAATTAGAAAGTAAGTTGAAATATTCAAGATAAATGGGGGCAAAGTGCCTAAAATGCTCATAGAATCAGCTGAAACAAGTTGCATTTTTTTCTATCTTTTCATTGTGTATTTTTCTGATAAAATATATATACTAATCAATATCATTAATATTTAATACATATTGCTAAATTTTTTATACCAATAAAAAGAAGTATTAAATATGGCCTTTGCTTATTTAAACCAATTGTATCTATCTATATTCACTGAAATGAAATTAGAATTCAAACAATCTTTTTAAACCTTAACGAGAGATAAAAATATTTTTTGATCCAACTTACTTATTTACAACTTCAACTTAAATACAACTTCTAATTAAGATGTTTGGAAATAAAATCCTCAAATCCTAAAGAATAAATAATTTGAATATCTTTTATTCTTGTAAATTCGTTTTTGAAATTGTAACTACCAGAAGTAGTAAATTTCTTTATACATACAAAAATTAAACTTTGTTGAGATTCGTTCAACAAATAATTTTCAAAGGGGTGCGGACATTAAAAAAAACTCATTATGAAAGAAATTATGATCATTGTGGCCTCAAGTTAAAATCTCATCATATTTTTTCTACTATTGTCCCACCAAATAATGAATGGCATTGATTGATTACACCTCAGAGAAACTACAGTTCTCGCCCTGACACACGGCACTTCAATCTAAACCAGCCTTATCTGCATCCAAAGCCGACCCGGCGCCTGAAATATTTATTCCCTGAAATTATACCACTCTTTATCCTTCGGTAAGGAAAAACTGTGAACAATGGAAAAAAGGATGGGGAACTGATATTTATGAACCTATTTCCTGCTTTAAATGGTGTGAAAAGGGGCATGTGATTCATGCATACAAGAAAAAAGGCGCATTCTCCGATTCACCATTATGGTGGGTTCAGACGAGGCTTATTATTGTCCGCAATAGAAGATCACGCCTACTTTTGTAAAATCACGTGACCGCAACGGGACAATGGCAAATGATTGTCCCATCGGGACAAACATTGTCCGCGTTGTCTCAAGTGTTATCACGGGGACAATGCCGGGACAACAGCAGAGAGACAATGTTTGCGGACAATAAAGATAAGGGGAAAATGCCCCTTTTCTTAAGTTCAAACTCTTCTAGAATGAAACAGAAGTCCTTATCTGGTTATCTTTTCTTACTGCTGACCCTCCCCCAACTCTCCAATTTACAACTTCTTCTGACATATTGACAATACAGCAATGTTTAGTTCCCTCTGAGTGCCGATTTCTCGAAAAATCGAGTCCCCGTTCAAAAGGGCGTAAACTTGAAATTTCCCCTCAGCGATTGTATTCGACATTTCCGCAAACGGTTTATTCTTACACTGGTTTTTGCCGAGGAAATTGGCGAAAATATCTTTTTTTCACAATTTTTCAGGTGAAACTAAATACTTTTGCTCTAAATAACAAATTCCTTATCTTAAAAACGATTAAAATGGGCAAGTTATGTCGCCATCGTGAAGGAAGAAAATCTTTTTTAAATTAATATTACTGGGACAAAGTTTTATAAGTGCAAATTTTTAAGAGCAATACAAAATGTTTTTGTGTATCTTACTATAAAAAATTATGATTCGCCATTCGTACAATATGCTAATGGTATCAAGCTAATAAATGCAACAACAAATAGATTTTTTTCCTCTTATATTAAAGACACACACTAAACTTTTCAGCAAAGCTCATTCATGAAATAAACAATGAACTAGAAATTTAATTGCATAAAATAGAAATTTACATTTATTTCCAAAATATCTATTTATTTATATCTATTTATTATTTCTAATCTGTTTAGAAATATGCATCATCCAAGTCGAGGGAGTTTTGCTATATTTATATTTTGACATAAGGTCGGCAAGAGTATTTTTTTTCCCAAATACTAAATAAAATCTTGAAACAAATTACTGCTTCTTTAATTAAGAAATGGTGTTTCGTTTCAGATTTAAAACTCTTTAAAATCTCAATTCATTTAAGAATTGTATTTGAAAAGAACTTCATTCCAAGAAACATACTTTAAAAGAAATGTTTTTTTCTTCTCTTTTGAGATCTAATATTTTTTGAAAAATAAGTGATAATTGTTCAATGATAACATTTTAATTATAAATGTAGAAATCTTTTCTTATAGTATATTTTTTTATTGAACAGCATTAATATTCATTCTATTTCTTCTTCTTATTATTTTTATTACAAACGTTAACAAGGATTAGACGAAAATTTCCTTTAAGAATTCCTGATTTAAATATTTTAAGTTGACGCATTTTTATTGAATAGTGCTATGTATAAGACAATTGAGTCTAAGCTCCCAAACTTATCTTATAGTTACTACTTACAAAGTAAATTTTCAATAAGAGAAACGTTTCTCAAAATTCAAATTTTTATTCAAATAAAATTTATTAAATTTTTTATTTATTGGAAGTATTTTAAATTCTTATTTTATTATAATAATCGAATAATAATGATATTAATCGAACGGCAAAAGATGGCAAAAGTTTAATGGTTTTAAGGTGGGAAGATGGATTTAAATTTGATTCTATTAATTTTCATCAAAAATGCTTGCGCTGATTCTTCCAATAATTTTCTTAATTCAAAGAATAAAGATTAGAAGAACTGAAAATACCTAAACTAAAAGAAATTCCTTTTATGTAGATATGATTTGTTTGATTTGCATATTTTTTAAAAATCTGCAGCATATTTGTGTGCAATAATAACATATAGAACACAGCCCAGTACAAATTCAAAATTAAAATTACAAACATAGGTTGATATTTTATTTGCATGTAGCATTTTGTTTCAATTATTGTGTTCATTTTACTATTATCATAAAGCACTTGATCTCGAGGTTTTCATGTTTTTTCAGAATTAGTTACTGAAATATAAGACTTTTTTAAAAATGTTCTTGAATAGCATCTGAAATAGAGTTTAGTATCAAATTTTGAATGAAATCTGTCAAACGGTTAACTATTTAATATGTATTTATGCTTGTAAATTTTGCAATCTATCGGCTTTTATTTCGGAATATTTTCATATGGTGGCATTTATCTCTTCCGTTTAAATTCGCCTGAGATTTCCAGATTTAAAACAATTTCCCAGATTTATTCGGATGTATAAATTTCGTTTATAACGATGACACTTTATTTTATATTCTTCAATTATTGCACAATATGCTCCCAAATGTATTTGAAAAATGTTACAAATCTTTTAATTGAAATCAACGTAAATTGACATTTGATGCTCAGAAAAAAGAGACATCGATTTTACTTTTAAACTCTAAGACAAGCTTCCCTTATTTTTCCACATATATTGACAGATACTTGAAAATTCACTCCAATCTAGAACGACTTTTAACTAACTATTCTTATCTCAGAACTGTTTTTTAAATTTAGCTACGAAAAACATAAGAAAAATTTTACATTTCTTTTTTTATAATAATTTTTGAAGAAAATTGCAAGAGAAATTTGCATCTATAAAATACCACATTTATTTTATTGTGTTAAATATTATTTTTAAATCTAACCTGCAAGAGTACGTTAAGAGTGTACCATTTGCCGTCATTTTGATAAAATCTGAAACTGAATAATTAAATTAACTTACACCAAACTAAACTGAGAAAAGTGTGATGTTCAGCACGTGTTTAAAAAAGAATTATAATGTTGCAACAAATACAAAATGGGATATTTTCCACATAATTCCATGACAGCTGATTGAGAATCAGAGAGATATGTAGCGCAATGAACAAATAGTAGTAAGGCTTCTATAATAATATGAACTATGTGACTATCGAAGTTTAAGTATATTTGACTGAGAAGTTACAAAGAGAGCAAGGCACAGAAGTATAAGTATCAAGCACATAAGTATTTTACTTATTTTTGAAAATTTTAGAACTCATTGCTCTTGGCATACCAGCTGGTCGCGAAAGGCGACTAGTATTAAATATGATTAACTGAAAAAATACTTCCCCTTACCTTCTGATGCAAATAAACAGCAACAAAATACAATTTAAAGATAAGGGATATTAAATGAAGTAAAGCAAAATATACCCAGCTTGTAACTCATGTAACAGTAATTATGCGTAAAGTATTTAATGTATTTCTTTTAACATAGAATAACCTTTTAATTAATGTTGATAGATCATGAAACATATGGTATATCAGAGAGTTTTAATTTTCTCTAATATATATTTTTCATAGTACATATTAGAGAAATCATTTTAATTAGTATATAAATGTGTATAATTTTCATTAAGATACAACTTTAAAAAAGTTTGTTCCCAACAATAGCACATTTATGAAATAAAACATATTTGGGGGGAAAAAAGAAAAAAAAGGCTTAATTAATTCTGATTTTACAATATATCACAAAAACTTTACAGTTTTTGAATAACCTTTCATTGATTTTATAAGCTTTTGTACAATGCAAAGAAAATTTTATTGCATACAGAAAACTCACTTATTGTTGATATACTAAATCTCCGCTAGACATGAATCTAATTTGCTTGCAAATAAAATTTCAGATGGAGCTGTTAACTCTTAAATATCTTATTTTAGAAAATCAACTTTCTTTTGTTTTGATCACCTTTTTTTTAAAAAAAAATATATATATATTTCTTAACCTAAAAACGACTTTTGTGCAAATAAAAATACAGTTATTTTGTTCTTTTGTAACTTTCAACAACTTTTTGAATTTGAAATTATATATATATATTCATGATATTTGAGCTTTGTTTATTTAATAAGGTTAAATTAAAAGAGAATGAAAGAATTAAATGAAATTTTCCTTTTCAGTTTTCAAATATTTATTACATAACATCAGTCTATCAACTTTATAAATAATTACAAATACAAATGACTGACGATATTGAACCCAAAAAATATGTTATCTCTCACGTAAATTATCTTAAAATTAAAAAAAATCATTAATTTTATTGGTTTATCAGTATTTAAGTTGCGTATTTTTATTCTATAAAAAGAATACAGATCTTAGAAAGTATGTATGCTTTATACTCAAAATCTTCCTTTTATATTTTCGCATGTAAAGATAAATTTTTCATACAAACGAGAATATCAAATTTTTAAATATTAGATAAGATATATTTTTATAACTATATCAAGCTTATTAAATTATTTATTTCATTTCTATATGAATTAATTATTTTATTTCCAGAAATTCAAAATCTTTGAACGGATTTTATTTCAAATAGTAGGAAATTTATCAAAATTATCTTATTGACTTACGTGCTATTGATTAGCTGAAATACATATTTAAATGATCTACTTAATTAGAATTATTAAAACACTTAGAATCGTATGTGATAGTAATAGTTGAAATAAGGTGCAATTTTTTAGAATAGAATCTCTATTTCAGCTTTGGTTTCAATTGATTTTTATTTAAGAACTATATTTAGCATACTTTGACTTGAATGAATAATTCAGGGAATTCAAGTATAATAATGCAAGCGTTCTTGGTGTATTTAGTGGTATGTTTTTAATTGGCGACCAGTTTGTAAGTAATGATTACTGATTGATGAAAATTTCAATTGCTTCCACAACAAATCGTTCTTAAACTTGAAATTTTGCTATATATACATACAACGCTATTTCAAAACAGTTACTCTGTTTTTTACCTTCAATGTACTCTGCACTTGCTTTATTTTCTGTTTATATTTTATGCACAAATTATTATTTTTTTCAATTACGTCACAGGTAAAGGCAGCAATATTTTAAAATAGAGGCATTTAAAACAATTTTCCAACAGTGTTTCATTCTGAAGTTAAATCTTATCTGTCAATACAAAAAATTATTACAGGCATAACTAATGATGAAACCTCCCTTCACGGAAAAATAAATCTAATTTTCTTATTCTGGTAACAATTATAGCGAAAAAAAAGAAATAAAGCAATATTTTTAACAATAGGACAAAAAACAAGATGAAATATTCTTACGCACTTTTAAGTGCATTTTTTGAATTTTAAAATGCTGTAAAAACTGTTTTTTACAGTAAATTTTTAGAAAGTTATCGCGAAAAAAAAGTGAGTATCTCTTTTATTTTCTGGTTTATTAAAATTCTAATTAAAAAATTCAATAAATCACTTTCCTATGCTCCAAAATATATATTTGACAATTTGAAAGGCATACGACCCGGTGTTTAGAGAACCAACATATATACATAGAGACAAAAGTTTTTTCCTGATGTTTACGCATCATAACTTAGTTAGAATACCAATACGTTTTCCTGCCAAATACTCTTGCCAACAGATAATGTTTTTAGCAAACCTATACTAATTACTAATTACCTCCTTTTTTTCAAAGAGCTAAGCATGATGTATTGGCCTTTTATGTCCATAGAGCTGGGATACTTTATATATCAGCTCTATGTTTATGACCCGTACAAAAGCAGCAGTACGTATTTATCCTACAAACTAAGCAACCTTTAAAATTGATTTTACTAATTTTCATCCTGAATTTTTGAGTTGATTCTTCAAACAATTTTTTTCATGGTTTCCTAATTCAAAGAATCTTATCTTGAAGTAGGTGAAATACCTATTTTAGAATTATTTCCTCATATTTAGATACTATTTGTTTAACTTATATATTGTTCAGAAATCTATACTTCATTTGAGTGATTCATTAATCACGTGCTGAACATAATTAGTAAAGGGATTAATGTATAGAATACAGTACATTAATCACGAACAGAATCTGGTATAAATCCGAAATAAAATTTTAAAAAGTAGTGAAAATTTAATTTGCGTTTAGCATTTTGTTTCTATTTTCACGCCAGTGTTCATTTTATTATAATCATTACGTTCACGATCCCTGTTTCTTCATGTTTTTCGAGAATGAGTAGCTAAAACGTAAGATTTTTTTGTTTTCTTTTCCAAATTTAATTTTAATTGCCATTTTGAAATTTAATCACGAACTGACATAATGTGAAATTGTAGATCTTTTTTTAAAGATCGATTTATGTTTCTTTTCAAACATTCATACTTATAAAATTTAAAGTCATTTTTGGTAGCCGTGGTTTTTATTCCAATCATTAAAGTTTCAGAAAATGATGCAAATATGTATTAAAAACTTTTACCATTTATTTTCATCTATATAACAGATACTTAAATGGAATTTCAAAAACTTGTATATATGTTTTTAAAAAAAACCTTTTTCCAAATCTTTATCTTTTATTTATTTAGTTTCCATTTATCGACTCAAGATCTCATTACTTTATCATTACATTTCATAGCTCAGTTTATAAGATTTTTACAATATATATTCACTTTAAAGGTCTATAATATACTTTTCCTCTAAGTGTAATAGCGTTTTATTTAAATTCGAAAATTTGAGATAATTCTTATCTTGTCACAATCAGGATAAACCTCAGAGGCCCGTTTTGAACAGTTTTCTCAACAACTTTCAAATTTACTTTTGATGAACTTCAATTTGCAGTATTTAGTTTGAAACCACAAGTTCTTTGCGTTACTCCCGAGATTTCCCTTTTCATTGTAATCTTGAACAATGACATAATTAAACAATCTTTTATCAAAGAAAACCATTTGCGGTAATGCACACCTGGTCAACCACGTGTCCTGAAAATTTATGTTTTGCATATATCTTCCCACCTTTACTCCGTAAGTTATTTAACGTCACATTATACAAGGGAATAAATAAGACATAATTGATTAAGACATTGATAAGACATATTCGGTAAGGATGTTCTCTCGAATTCATCTTTACTATTAGATACCTTACTATGGGAGGTACTTCTACAAATTTACAACATAACTATCACTGAAAGTTAGATTTTTAGGAACAAACTAATACGTTAGAAAAAATGTAGAAATTTGAAATGTACCAAATATATCCTATACATTACCTTTTTTTATAAAGCAACATACCTGAATATTTGGTATGATACTATAGATAAAATTATATGACTTTGATGAAATTTTTTTTTTTAGTTACTTTAACGATGCGACAACTAATAAGTCAGTAAAAATACATTAAAAAAAATTTAATGAAACGACACTCAAATTTATAAAGTGTTCTACTTATCAACGTCCATGTTTCACTTTAGAACATACATTCCCTCGACCAACCTTCTTCAATGGAGTAAGATTTTATATTTTATAAATTTCAT
>JAPMOQ010055419.1:31713-47814 GCA_026543055.1 Argiope trifasciata | reverse complement strand
GCTAAAACGTAAGATTTTTTTTCTTTTCAAATTTAATCTTTACAAAAATTTAGAAACGGTTACTATGACATCATTTGAAATTGTAGAAACATTTATTAAATAATTTTAGAGAAATATTATTCCGAATTAGGATTAGTTGCAATGTATATAAAGTATCTTATATGTCACATTTTTCAAATAGTTTCCTAAGTATTTTCAAGTGCTCATTAAAGTACTCGTTCATTCATCTTTGAAGTCTTGATGATGTCGTTAGTCTTGATTTCCATCAATTACAGCATATCATGTGAAAGATTCGTACATCATGTTATTGAAATCAGCCATTAAGAAGTTCTTAAAAATTTTAACTGAAGTTACTGTTTAAAAAAAGTAGATATTTTTTCTCAACGTTAAAAAAAGTAACGAGGGAACGTCATGGTAAAATACCAAAATTGATTTCAATTTATTTTCTATAAAGATGAAATGTTAGAAATTATTTCTAAATTTAATTTTGAATTTTTTAGAAAATCTAAAGAGAAATTGTCCCGAAAACGAAAATTTTGTCTTCGAAAAGTTAACCTTTTAAATTTTAATGTGACACAACAATTGCCAATAAGCGTTTTCGATTCATTAAGTTTAAATTAAGATTTAATAAATAAAAAATTATCAATTTTGAAAAAGATTCTAACTATTGAATATCTATTGGTGAAGAAGTAATTATTTATGTACCAAATTTTATAAATCTGGGACTAGCTGTTTATATGTAGTTACTTTTTTGGTGATTTTTATTTCTAGCGATTTACAAAAAAACGAATTTAACAGTATGGCTGTAATATAAATATATTACAATTTTTAATTCGGAAACTGTAATTTATAGCACAGCAAAATAAATGAAACACGAAAAATTGAATGAAATTAATTTAAACACAAATAATCAAATTAAAACATGAAATTCCTCGCAAGACTATGCTGTATTAAAAAAAAAAAAGAAAATTGTAACATTCTTACGTCAAAAATCAAATTTTAACAAAGTCTTGATTTCTTAACAGAAAATCTACAGTTACAGAAAATTAACAGTTATTCATGTTATGAATTTTGAGGCAAAATGGGTAAATAAGTAAATGAAATAAATTCCTTTTTTATTTTTTGAAACCGTTTCACGCATTTTAAAATTGTTTAATAGCAACATTTTACGGAAAACGTTGCTCAGAAATATTTTGATAAGTAAAATTATGTGAGAAAAGTGTTAAGAATTTTTTTTCCCATTTTCCCTATTTTAACCATTTAACGATAAGGAGTTCATTTATGAGGGCTAAGTGCTTTTACGGTAAGGGGGGCAGTCCACCTAGTAATCTTATCTTATCATAAAGTAATCTATCACTGCCTAAAAGGTCATTAACGAAGGGGTACGGCACCGAAAAAAAAACACGAGTGGAATATGCGCTCCACGCCAAATTTTTCTGCCAAAAGTAATAAAATTCCAGGAAACCTACAAACTGGGGGTGGGAAATGATAATTGGAGCGCAAATGCCACAATCCCCGCACAGACGGGGGGAAAAGCCTCTTTTCTTAAGTTCAAACTCTCTCTGGAATGAAACAGAAGTCCCAACAATGTTGATCTGAATTTCAAGTTAAGGAAGGAGGACTCTCCAAACTTTTTTTCTTGTATGCTTTAATCACACCTTTTTCACACCATTTAAAGCAGGAAATAGGGTCATAAATATCAGCTCCCCATCCTTTTTTCAATTGTTCACCGTTTTTCCTAACGATACCTAGGGGGGTATTGAATCAGCGATGAGTGCAACGTGCAACGTCGTGATGTTTCGGAGTTCCGCGGTGTGACAAAGTGGTCACGAGCACCTCCACATCATAATTTGGAATAGAAACTTTAATTTGTACTATTTAGGGAAAGTTAAAATTAATGAACTAGTTTAGACGAGCGCCGTAAAGCTCTAACGTCATGAGATTTGGTATTTAACATTTTTCCTTTTATTTTCCATTAAAAATGGATTGAGAATAATTAATTAAATAAAATAATTTTTTAGACTATTTATGGGGTAATTGAGAGGAATAATTAATGGAGTTACGTTGCACTTGCCTTTTCTATTGGGACTGATCTAATTTTTCTTATTTAGTTGGAAAAATTTCCGGAATTTCGCGCGTGCAGCTCATCGTAGCTGTCTTTGCCGAAACAGGTAAACATTTTGAAAAAAGTTAATCCACCAGATTGGTAACAAGTTAATTAATTCTCAGCTTTTTCACTGAGGGAAAATTTATATAAATGTTGTCAAGTGCAGCTCTAGGTCTTTTCCTAGAGCTACTTACAGCAGGATCGTATGCAGGTTGTATTAATAACTTGTTACGAATCTGGGGCAGTTTGTTGAAGAACTTCAACGACGTTCTTCTGATAAATTCCGAAACAGGTTCAATTTTGAGGTCGTGGTGTAGAATTTTTCTCCTGACGTACCAGGGAGCGTCCGCGATCCTACTCAGGTGACGATTTTGGAAAACTTGCAACCTCTTAATGTTGGTAACACTTGTGGCCCCCCAGACTTGGGAGCCGTACATCAATATTGGTCTTAAAATTCCTTTGTAGAGCAGAAGCTTGAGCCTAATCGAGAGCTTACTGGAAATTAAGCTATTGAGTTTTTTACTCATACCTGTTGCTTTGTTGAGGGCGGCTTTAATATGACTATTAAAGCTTAATTTTGCGTCTAAAACTAACCCTAAGTATTTGTATTCATTTACAAAGGGGACGGGCTGGCCGAATATTTGGATTGGTGTTAGATCAGGCATTTTAATCTTTTTGGTAAATAGGAGGCACGCGCATTTAGTCGGGTTGACTTTTATTTTCCAGCCGATGAGCCAGCACTGTAAGAGAGACATTTGTGTTTGTAATTGTTTCATGACAATGTTTGGGTCCCTATGCTGTGTTAAAATGGCGGTATCGTCTGCAAAAATTGCTAAGTGACAATTAAGTACTCTCGGTAGGTCATTGACGTAAATATTAAAAAGAGTTGGAGAGAGCAAACTCCCTTGCGCGGAGCCGCTCAGGATTGGTCTGGGGGAAGAAAATATTTCGTTAACTCGTACCCTAAAGTTACGTGAGGTTAGGTACGAGCGTAAAATTTTGACAAATTGCGCCGAAAATTCAAGTCGCATGCACTTGAATAAGAGCCCTTCGTGCCAAATTTTATCAAAGGCTTTGGCTACGTCCAGAAAAAGTGCACCTGTGGTTTCAGACTTGACAAAGCCATCATGAATCAATTCTGTAACACGAATTAGCTGGTGATTCGTCGACAGATTTTTTCTAAATCCAAACTGTTCTGAAATTAAAATATTTTTGTCGCTGAGAAATTGATTCAGGCGTTTGAGAAGCACATATTCGTACACTTTACTCAAGCTACTTAGTAGTGAGATGGGACGGAAATTTTAGGGAAGTGACAAATCGGAGTTTGGTTTTGGAATAGGGACAACCACAGCTGTTTTCCAGCTATCGGGGAAAAAACATAATTCCATCATTTTATTTATTAAAAAAGTTAAATACAGAACATATCTAAATGGGAGATTTTTAATCATGCGATTTGTAATTAAAGCGATGAGTTGGTCTCTGATTTGGATCTATATTCCGACTTGCTGATGGATGAATGAGTGTATGAATGAATTCGACCACCCCTAAAAAGGGTTGTGTCGTGTGTGTGAGCTAGAAGTCAGACTTCTGCCCTCTGGGTGCTCAGGGGTCTTTACCCTCAGAAGATACTGCACCCTCTTTCCGTGAAAAACACGGACACGACAACAACAACACCGTTTTTCCTTCCCGAAGGATAAAGAATGGTATAATTTTAGGCGCCGGGTCGGCTTTCTTTGGATGCAGATCAGCCTGGTTTAGATTGAAGTGCCGTGTGTCAGGACGAGAACTGTAGCGGCTCTGAGGTGTAATCAATCAATGCCATTCATTATTTGGTGGGAAAATAGTAGAAAAAATATGATGAGATTTTAACTTGAGGCCACAATGATCATAATTTCTTTCATAATGAGTTTTTTTTAATGTTCCCACCCTTTGAAAATTATTTGTTGGACGAATCTCAATTAAGTTTAATTTTTGTATGAATAAAGAAATTTACTACTTCTGGTACTTACAATTTCAAAAACGAATTTACAAGAATAAAAGGTATGCAAAACATTTATTCTTTAGGGTTGGGTGATTTTATTTTCAAAAATTTTAATTAGAAGTTTCATTAAAAAATAATAACTTAATTTATTTTTGCTTTATCATCAAAACATATTATTGGATTAAAAAAAATATTTTCACTTCTTAAGGTTTAAAAAGATTGTTTGAATTCTAATTTCATTTCAGTGAATATAGATAGATACATTTGGTTTAAATAATTTTTAGAAGTTTAATCTTAAAATAAATTTGTAATAACGGTTTTTTAATAAAATTCAAAATAATGTCATTTCTTATTGAATTGTTGAATCACGTTGAATTTGTTAATGCCATGATTTTAAAAAAAGCTTTTCCCCCAAATAAATAAATAAATAAAAAAATAAAAAAAAAATTGAATTTCACATTTTCAAATAAAATTCAAAACTTTAAAGCAAATCATTATTTAAGGTTCTTCACTTGATAAGTGTCGTGAAAATTGAAGGCAGTGCAGCACTTCAGTCTTTCACTAGCTTCAAATATTGCTATTTAAAAAAATGTATTTACTATCATTCTTTTTAATTATTATTTTTATTTTACTTGTAACTGCAAAGCTGTTTATAAATTTGTGGAACTTTTGGAAATAAAAGCCTTTTACTAAGCATCAGAAATAAGAAGTGATAAACAATTTTCATTATTTTCTATTAAATTTCTGTTATTATTTCTATTGCTTCTATTATTTTATTATTATTTTCTATCAAACATATTTGATATGATAAATTCATTTTGGACGTTGCATTTTTCTATCGTCAATTTCTGGCAATTTTGCAAGTCTTATGATGATAACCTTCCCAGTACACTTTAGCTCTTAGTTTTATAAGACGGCAAATAAAGTATTCTAAACTGCTAAATATGGAGATTTAGAGCAGAAGGAAAATTTAAAAGGGCTTAAAAAAACCTATAAGTCTCTTATGAAATTAGTGGAATTTTTTGCGTTATGTTAAATTTTTATAAATATGTTGACCATTAACGAAAATTAATGATCTAAAACAGTGCTCCGCAACCGGTGTGCCATGAGCCAGATACAGGTGTGCCGAGATCAAACACATTATATTTGACATTATACAATTTTTCATCATGTATTTATTACACAATGACAATTTTTTTCATAATAATGTTTATTTTTCTAAATATACTAAAGAATAATTATTATAACTAAATAATCATTCAATGGTACCCTGGTGTGAACATATTTAAATAATGACATGACTTTAAAATAATGCTTCTCCGAAGTTCCATTAGATGTTTTCTGGATTTAAGTTAAAAAAGAATATCCTCACATTTCCTACAAAGCAATCTTAACATTACTTCCATTTTAGACGACATATTTATGTGAGCAAAGTTTTCAACTCTTGTATTAATTAAAAATAATAAGCGGTCATACTTAAAAGGTCTTGACCAAGAACTTCGGGTCACGGTGTTAAATATTGAGCCAAATATAAAACTTTTGTGTTCATTGAAACAAGCGCAGGTATCACATTAATAATTATTATGATTGCGTAGAAATAAATATGTTACGGTTTTATGTATGTATACCTTTCAAATAAAAAACAAACATTTATTGTAAAGTTTGTGTATCAATGAATACCTATATACTTTAGCTTCTGGTGTGCCGCGGAATTCTAGAAAGAAATAAGGTGCGTCGTAGGTGAGAAAAGGTTGCGGAGCACTGATCTAAAACATTGCGAAATAAGTAAAATAATTAGCTTTTATTACTTACCTTTTTTCGTGACATTCCTCACCTTATTATGGCATTATAATAATTAATTTCTTGGACCTTTTTAGAAGAATATACTATTGCTGCTTATTTGTTAGTTTCAGATATTATTTCGAACATTTCTTTCAATGAGAAATCTCTCTGAATTTCAAAAACTTTAAAAATTGTAGAAACTCCATGGGACGATTTTTTTTTTTTGGTTGTTAAAAACTTAAAAATTATAGACTGGTTTTTATACTTTCTAATAAAATTTTGCGTTTCAGTCTTACACAAAATTACTTACAAAGAAACTGCTCTGCTTTGAAACAATCCTGATCTATTAAATTTAAAAAAAAAACGTTTTTATTTATTGACTAGCCGCCTTTGGCGACCAGCTGTTTCGTCATAAGTAATGCGTTCTAAAATTTTCAATTAAATCACATATTCAAAAGCCTTGAAGTGATTCCGGGCATTGATTGGCCTGAAATTATTATTTTCTTTAAGATGATGGACGGAAAGTTCTAAAAGAACACGTTTCCCTAATAATATTCTTCAATTTTATAAATCAGTCAGTACAGGATATGCTTCCAAATATTAAAAATGTTTTTTTCGGTGATGTTGCCAAAATATTAAATATGTTTTTTTAAAGAAAGCGAAAAAAAATTATTGAATTAATGATACAGATATTGCAAACGATTATAGAAATATGCCATTAGGTCGGGATTTCAATGCATATCCTGTCTAAATTCAATCAGGTTTACCATAAATAAAGAAGATTTTTTGAATTGATCATTTAGATATTGTAAACGATCATAGAATCCTTTGCCTTGCATTTATTTTTTTAGAAAATGTCACTTATTAAATTTATGTTATTTTATCCAGTCCCGTGCTGAAAGTTGTATTTCTTTAGATGTAATTTGCGATGATAGTTTTTTTTTTTAATCTGAACTTTTGTCATTGTTTTCTTTCCTTTTATCCCGTCATGTGCTAAAAAAACATGGTTAAAATATTTCTTTAAAAATTCGTTAAAAATAGAAGCTTAAGTTATGCATTAAAACACTGATACCATTACAAAACTAATTTTTTAATCTTTAAATTGATGTAAAAATCATGTTTGTGCAATAATATTTTCGGAAGTTATAGTGGAAAAACAACGAAATTTCACTTAAATTTTAATGAATTCAAATTCTAATTAAAAATTCGAAAAAAGGGCTCCGAGCTGCACATTCCCAACCTCCAAGGTATACATGTACCAAATTTGGTAGCTGTATGTCCAACGGCCTGGCCTGTGGAGCGCCAACACACACACACACATTGAGCCTTATTATAAGTATAGATTAAAAGACTATCCAACAGATAATTTAAAAAAAAGCTTAAAACTATCCTTACTATTTAAGAAATATAAAGTTCGTTTTTGGAGATTCACTATACTTATACGACCATTGAAAATTATTCAAATCCACCGTTAAAAAAAAAGGTTTGTATTTGCTAATAATAATTGCTTAACAATAAAAATATTTCACAATATTTTCCAATTATTAATTTTTAAAAAAGATAAATGTCTCAACAAATTTAATCAAACTATAATTTGTAGATAATCCTGTAAAAAGGTATAATTTAATACTTCTTTTAATAGGTATAAAAAATTTGGCAATATGCATTAAATATTAATGATATTGATTATTATATATATTTTTTATTATCATAAAAATACACAATGAAAAGATTGACAAAAAAATGCAACTTGTTTCTGCTGATTCTATGAGCCTTTTAGGCACTTTGCCCCCATTTATCTTAAGTATTTCAACTTACTTTCTAATTTCTAAAAAGAAACACACAAAAACATCATTATCTATACTTATAATAAAACTCAATGTGTGTGTGTGTGTGTGTTGGCGCTCTACAGGCCAGACCGTTGGACCTACAGCGACCAAATTTGGTACACGTATACCTTGGAGGTCGGGAATGTGCACCTCGGAGCCCTTTTTTGAAATTTTTAATTATAATTTGAATTAATTAAAATTTGAGCGAAATTTCGACGTTTTTCCGCTATAACTTTCGAAAATTATATCGCACAAACTTGATTTTTACATCAATTTAAAGATTAAAAAATTAGCTTTCTAATAATATCAGCTTTTTTAATTTATAACTTAAGCTTCTATTTTTAACGAATTTGTAAAGAAATATTTTAACCATGTTTTTAGCACGTGACTGGCTAAAATAAAAGAATGCCGGAAGTTCGAATAAAAAAAAACTATCATCGCAAAATAAATCTAAAGAAATGAAACTTTTAGCACGTGACTGGATAAAATAACAGAAATATAAAATGTGATATTTTCTAATAAAATAAATGCAAAGCAACGGATTCTATGATCGTTTGCAATATTTAACTCATCAATTGAATAAATAATCTTTATTCATACAGGATTGAATTTATACAGGATATGCATTCAAATTCCTTTCCAATGGACAATTTGTAAAATATTATTAATAGGCATATATATTGTTTAATACTATTAATTTGATCTAAATGAAGTAAAGAATTACATTTTATGTAGTTTGAGTAAAACAAATGCATTATGAATAATGAGTTTTAGATTTCTTCGTACTTTGCTCTGTGAGCCATATTTTACAAAATATTTTTAATAATGTTTTAAATAAAAGTTGCTACATCAATCAGTCTTCTAAATCAATCATTAAAACTGACTGATTTATAAAATTAAAGAACATTATTAGGAAAATGCTTTCTTTTAGAACTTTCAGTCCATCATCTTAAAGAAAATATTAATTTCAGGCCAATCAATGCCCTTAGTTACTTCAAGGCTAATGAATATGTAATTTAATTGAAAATTTTAGAACCCATTACTCATGGTGAACCAGCTGGTCGCCAAAGGCGGCTAGTAGTGAATAAAGGAAGTTTAAAGATTACACAGATATAACAGGAATGGGAATAATGTAAGCATATACCGATACTTGAAATGAAAAGGAAGAGAAAATACTAATTGTTATTAAAAATAATTTTTAAAATAATACGAGGAATAATTATTTAATAGAATTCGAGGAATATAACGGGAACTAATGACCCTAAATGTTTGGAAAAAAAATGAAAAACTTATCGATATTAAAAAATAACATATTTTAGCAATATAATAATTATTATAGGGGATATTTTAATAAAAACATTGACTTGTATGTAATTAATTTACTAATTAGCTTAAAACTAAACTTTTATTATTTATTTTCATTTATATATATTTTTAATAATATTATTCTATGGAACTTAATACCAAAGCGGAAACACAAAGCTGCATTATAGAATGGGCAGAAAAAAAAAAAAGAGCTATTTGTTAAAGCGGATGCATACAAACTACGAACTAATAACCGCATTACATCGAGGACCAAAATAAATAAATAAATTAGGATCTATTTGCCTAAGCGGATGTCAAAGAACTGCTTAACACCCAACAAATTGGAGATTCATATCTCTCTCAGGGAGAAACGAATGGTAACCGACGCTTGCGAGCTATTGCTCCCTTTGTTTACTATTTGGCGATAACCCTTGGCGACCATCCAGATCAAAGTAAGTATACCCAAAAATTTATACAGATGAAAATAAACAATAAAAGTTTAGTTATAATCTAATTAGTAAATTAATTACAAACAAGTCAATGTTTTTCAATAAAATATTCCCCATAGTAATAATTATATTGTTCAAACATGTTATTTTTAAATATCGATAAGTTTTTCATTACATTTTAAACATTCTTTAGTGTAATCTTTAAGCTTCCTTTATTCATTATAATGATATTTTTGTGTGTTTCTTTTTAGAAATTAGAAAGTAAGTTGAAATACTCAAGATAGCTGGGGGCAAAGTGCCTAAAATGCTCATAGAATCAGCAGAAACCAGTTGCATTTTTTTTTCAATCTTTTCATTGTGTAGTATTTTTATAATAAGAAACATATATAATAAACAATATCATTAATACATGTTGCTAAATTTTTTATACCAATAAAAAGAAGTATTAAATATGGCCTTTTCACAGAATAATCAACAAATAATGGTTTGATGAAATCTGCTGATACAATTTTTTGGGCCAGGAATTTGAGCTAAGAATATATATATATATATATATATATATATATATATATATATATTTATATGGTATAAAAAATTTCAGCTTATTTAAAAAATTAATAATTTAATATATTATGAAATATTTTTATTTTTATGCAATTATTATTAGCAAGCACAAGCCTTTTTTTTAAACACTCAATTTGAATAATTTCCGTCCCATGGTCATATAAGTACAGCGAATTTCCAAAAACGAACTTCATATTTCTTAAATAGCACGAATAGTTTTAAGCTTTTTTTCTTAATTACCTTTTGGACAGTCTTTTAATCAATAAATAAAAACAGTTTCTTTAAAAAAAAATTAATAGATCAGGATCGTTTAAAAGCAGTGCAGTTTCTTTGTAAGTAATTTTGTGCAAACGCAAAATTTTATTGGAATAAACAAAAACCAACCTATGATTTTTAAGTTTTTAACAGCCAAAATAATAATAATAATAATCGTCCCATGGTATTTCTACAATTTTTAAAAGTTTTTAAAATGCACGGAAATTTCTCATTGAATGAATTTTTCGAAATAAGATCTGAAACTAACAAATAAGCAGCAATAGTATACTCTTCTAAAAAGGTCCAAGAAATTAATATATTGCCATAATAAGGTGAGGAATGCTGCGAAAAAAAGTAAGTAATAAAACTAATTATATTACTTATTTCGCAATGTTTTGGATCATTAATTTTCGTTAATGGTCAACATATTTATAATTATTTTCTATCAAACATATTTGTTATGATATTTTCATTGAGACCTATAGGTTTTTTTAAGCCCTTTTAAATTTTCCTTCTGCTCTAAATCTCCATATTTAGCAGTTTAGAATATTTTATTTGCCGTCTTATAAAACTAAGAGCTAAAGTGTACTGGGAAGGTTATCATCATAAGACTTGCAAAATTGCCAGAAATTGACGATAGAAAAATGCAACGTCCAAAATGAATTTATCATATCAAATATGTTTGATAGAAAATAATAATAAAATAATAGAAGCAATAGAAATAATAACAGAAATTTAATAGAAAATAATGAAAATTGTTTATCACTTCTTATTTCTGATGCTTAGTAAAAGGGTTTAATTTCCGAAAGTTCCACAAATTTATAAACAGCTTTGCAGTTACAAGTAAAATAAAAATAATAATTAAAAAGAATGATAGTAAATACATTTTTTAAATAGCAATATTTGAAGCTAGTGAAAGACAAGTGCTGCACTGCCTTCAATTTTCACGACACTTATCAAGTGCAAAACCTTAAACAATGATTTGCTTTAAAGTTTTGAATTTTATTTGAAAATGTTGAATTAAATTTAAAAAAAAAGCTTTTTTAAAAAAGCAAAAATAAATTGTGTTATTATTTTTTAATGAAACTTCTAATAAAAATTTTGAAAATAAAATCGTCAAATCCTAAAGAATAAATGTTTTTATCTTTCATTCTTGTAAATTCGTTTTTGAAATTGTAAATTCCAGAAGCAGTAAATTTCTTTATTCATACAAAAATTAAACTTTGCTGAGATTCATCCAACAAATACTTTTCAAAGGGGTGTGGACATTAAAAAAAAAACTCATTATGAAAGAAATAATGATCATTATGTCCTCAAGTTAAAATCTCATCATATTTTTTCTACTATTTTCCCACCAAGTAATGAATGGCATTGATTGATTACACATCAGAGACACTACAGAAATCGTCCTGACACACGACACTTCAGTCTAAACCAAGCTGATCTGCATCCAAGGAAAGCCGACCCGGCGCCTGAAATATTTATTCCCTAAAATTGTACCATTCTTTATCCTTCAGGAAGGAAAAACGGTGAACAATGAAAAAAAGGATGGGTAGCTGATATTTATGAACCTATTTCCTGCTTTAAATGGTGTGAAAAGGGGCATGTGATTCATGCATACAAGAAAAAAAGTTAGGGGCGCCATCTCCGATTCACCATTACTTGAAATTCAGATCAACATTGGTTGGGTCTTCTGTTTCATTCGAGAGAGTTGGGACTTAAGAAAAGGGGAGTTCACCCTCCCCCCAGCTGTGCGGAACCAATTACCACAGTGAGGAGAATGTGTTTCTGTTTATTTTATCTGCTGATTCGAGTGTTGGCTTCCAAATGGAGAGGTCGCATGAGAGCGAGGCCCTGAATTTATAAAACCAATACACCCGTTGTTAGGAACGGCGATCAGCGCATAGACGGAGGAACTTGCATTTATGTTAAATCAATCTCACCACGTCATCGCCATCCCCGTTTTAGAGAGGATGGACGTGACAATTACTGAGGTAAAATTAGGAAATATCCCCCCACTCAAAATGTACGTTCGTGTACGTTCGTGTGGTGCGTACAGATTCCCTCTGGAGGATTTGAAAAACTTTTAAATTTAGGCCAAAACGTCATCATTGTAGGCGATATGAACGCAGGACATATTCTTTGGAACAACTATCAAACTACCAGATATGGTAAAGATTTGTTTAATTTTGTTGAAA
Source organism: Argiope trifasciata (assembly GCA_026543055.1). NCBI lineage: Eukaryota > Metazoa > Arthropoda > Arachnida > Araneae > Araneidae > Argiope > Argiope trifasciata. The sequence goes on along the minus strand of JAPMOQ010055419.1, from coordinate 35,344 downwards.
GTCAGGACGGAATCAAAATTTTGGCTCCCCACTCTCCCACTCACATTAATGAAAAGCGCCGGCGAGCTGAGGACATAAAACACTATGGACGCTAATGGAGTGTGGAGACGCGCATTTCATTCACTAGGAAACCATTCATCCCGATCCCCCCTCTGAAGGGGCAAACGGGGAGCTCACCCTCGCTCCCATTGAAAAGGCGGAAGTTTTGGCTGATAAACGCCAGCGGCAATTTGCACCGCATAATGACGCGTGCCTGTCCAATCCCCTCCTAACGCAATTTGTCAACGATCAGCTGGAGAGTTTCTTTACAAGCAACCACGTAAACGACCTTGAACCGGTTTGGGCGTCGGAAATCATGGATTTCAGGAAGTCCGTAAAGCCGAAAAAAGCACCAGGATTGGATTTAATTACAAATTGCATGATTAAAAATCTCCCCTTCAGATATATTTTGTACTTAACTCTTTTAATCGTATGATGGAATTGTGTTTTTTCCCCGATAGCTGGAAAACAACTGTGGTTGTCCCTATTCCAAAACTAAATTCTGATTTGTCACTTCCTCAAAATTTCCGTCCCATCTCACTACTAAGCAGCTTGAGTAAAGTGTACGAATATGTACTTCTCAAACGGCTGAATCAATTTCTCAGCGACAAAAATATTTTCATTTCAGAACAATTTGGATTTAGGAAAAATTTGTCGACGAATCACCAGATAATTCGTGTTACAGAATTTATTCATGATGGCTTTGTCAAGTCTGAAACCACAGGTGCACTTTTTCTGGACGTAGCCAAAGCCTTTGATAAAATTTGGCACGAAAGGCTCTTATTCAAGTGCATGCGACTTGTATTTTTGGCACAATTTGTCAAAATTTTACCCTCGTACCTAACCTCACGTAATTTTAGAGTACGATTTAATGTTGTAATTTCTTTCCCCAGACAAATCTTGAGTGGTTGAGCACAAGGGAGTTTACTTTCTCCAACTCTTTTTAACATTTACGTTAACGATCTACCGAGAGTTAGGAATTGTCACTTTGCAATTTTCGCAGACGATACCGCCATTCTAACACAGCATAGGGACCCAAACATTGTCATGAAACAATTACAAACGCAAATGTCTCTCTTACAGTGCTGGATCGGCTGGAAAATAAGTCAACCCGACTAAATGAGCGTGCCTTCTGTTTACCAAAAGATTGCAAATGTCTGATCTGTCAATAATCAAAATTTTTGACCAGCCCGTCCCCTTTGTAAATGAATACAAATACTTAGGGTTAGTTCTAGACGCAAAATTAAGCTTTAATAGTCATATTAAAGCAGCCCTCAATAAAGCCACAAGTATGAGTAAAAAACTCAACAGCTTAATTTCCAGTAAGTTTCTGCTCTACAAAGGAATATTAAGACCAATTCTAATGTACGGCTCCCAAATATGGGGGGCCACAAGTGCCACCAACATTAAGAGGCTGCGAGTTTTTCTAAATCGGCACCTGGTGAGGATTGCAAACGCTCTTTGGTATGTCAAGAGAAAAATTCTACACAATGACCTCAAAATTGAACCTGTTTTGGAATTTATCAGAAGAACGTCGTTAAAGTTCTTCGAAAAACTGCCCCAGATTCGTAACAAGTTATTCCATCGTAAGCATCGTAACTCCATTAATTATTCCTCTCGAATTCCCCCGTAAATAATCTAAAAATCATTTTCTATTAATTAATTATTTTCAATCCATTATGGAAAAATAAAAGGAAAAATATTAAATTCCAAATTTCCTGACGATAGAGATTTACGGCGTTCGTCTAAATTAGTTTCAATTAATTTTAACTTTCCCTAAATATTACAAATTAAAGTTCCTATTCCAAATTATGATGTGGAGGTGCTCATGACCACTTTGTCACACCGCGGAATTCCGAAACATCACGACGTTGCACGTTTCACAGTCGGACTTAGCGTTAGATAAGTGCGTCGAGAATGATGAGCCCCTTTTCCGCAGTGTCTTTTGCTGACTTGGCAAGTTTTGCAGCCTTCAGTAGACCTGGAATGTCATTCAGTATACCTTTGATAATTCTAAGAGCTTCAAGAACATTTTTCATGTTGTGGATTTCGGATAAAATATTTTCTTCCTGGGGTGGGTTGGAGCTTGTAACTTGAGGTGGAACATGAGGGTAGTTATATTGGAGCGATGGTTTGGGAGGATAGGATTTAGGTAAAGGGAATGGCTTTTTAGTAACTTCTGCATATGAGGGTTGCCCGACTCTGTAGATAAGTTTAGGATATTTTCTGCATCCTTTCACTAGCCTCTAGGGACAGCAACCAAATTCTGCTCTTTGGGGAAAATGAAGGGATTTACTGAGGTTTAGGGAAAATAAAGGCAGCTTTTTCTACCCATGTGACTCAGAGGAAGGATCTTCTTATCTGTGCCGCGTGATTTGTCCGTCAGATTCCTGAGCTAAATTTCTAGTTCTGTTAGTACAAAAATGATTTGAAATCTGTGTTTAGAATTTTTGAAATGTAGATGCCTTGGATTTTAGAATAGTCTTATTGAACTAAATATAACAATGGTCTTTAAAATAGAAGTTATGATATGATATAAAAAGTAAGATGCTGCGCACACACACAAAAATACATTATAGATTTCTAACCACGTAAACCAAAATTATTGGTTCATTTTTTCTGTTATTATTATTTAATTAGGTGCTTTGATTTATTTGAAATTTTGTTTACTTACAAACGTATTTCGGAATAAAAACACGATGTCATACAATTTGTTTATGTGGAGTTTTGTGACAACATACAAGTATTTTATTTTTATTTGATCAGTTAGTAACTATTGAAAGCTTTTGTATTTATTAGAGAAAATTTTGGTTTTATAAATTTATTGTTATATATGTTTCATCGCCAGTATGCATTCTTAATGAATGTTTTCAAACACATATAATTAGGTTTGTATTAAATACATACTCAACTATATGTATGAAATATAGGTAAAATCCTATTTTAGCCCACCTATGGCGACTTTTTCGAAATCACGCCAAATTGAAAGTATTTGAAAGTACCAATAAGATTAAATAGTTTTCTAACGGAGTTTAAATCAACCAATGAGTTTCCGTAGGGTTGCCGCATTTCTCTTCAGATGTTGTCAGGGTTGCCATTTTAAAATCATTATCGCTGATAATTTGGCGAGTTTTTAAATTGGCGTCAGAGGTGGGCTAAAACAGGATCGACCCGAAATATATAATCAGAAATTGTAGTTATGAATATATATATGAGGGTAATATTTCAATTTAAAGGAAAAATAAATTTACATATTAAAAGTGGACACATTTCAGTTTCATAATTTAAGTGAATTTTATTAAACTCTACTGGAATGGCATTTATTTATATTATTATTTTGCAAATAAACAGTAAAATCATATTGAAGTTTTGAGTACATGCATATTTAAACTTGATATCTATGTCAGTGAAGTATTTAATGTTTCATTTGACAGACAAATCAGTTATTATTAAACTGATGATCATGAAGTAGATAATTGCTCATACTGCTACGAGAATATATTTTAGTTTAAATGTAATCTGCTGATCCTATTTATTTTTGATTTAAAAAAAAAAATATTTAAAATGAGAGTCTTGTTCATGTCTCAATGAG
>JAPMOQ010055419.1:8902-31313 GCA_026543055.1 Argiope trifasciata | reverse complement strand
CTTTTGAGGGGAGGGGGTGTTGACATTAATATTTATTCTTGAAATATAAATTTTTACTGATATATATCTATATAATTGAGATTTTACGATTTGAAATGTCACTTTTTAATATTTTTATTTTCAAACAATATTTAAAAATTGCTAAACCTTAGGATGGTGTTTTAAAGTTCTAAAATGTTATGATATTATTAGAATTTTAATGTAAAATCATATGCATCTAAATAACCAGTTAGTAGAAGATAAAATATAAAGGCCCAAAGCTGTGATTTTATTGATCTAAGTTTTATATATAAATATAACCAATAAAAGAATTATATAATAACATAATATTTATGCTTAATATCCTTGGCAAAATATTTTTAAGTATCTGATTATCAAAGTTATGGTACTTTTATTATCTTACATCTCTATCACATATCCTTCAAAATAAGTGCATGAATTGCAATAAATATAACAACGGCCTGGAAACCATAATATATAATTTTTTACCATAATTTTAAAAATACATATTTAGTCTTTCCAAAATTTATTTTAAAAAAAACTGCTTGGCATCAAAAATATATAAGGATTTTTTTTTTTAAGGCTGAGAAATTACTTATGAAACAAGTTTGAGGATTTAAATTCTTGCATGTACAGTTTTATTGATTGATCCCAATTTTCTCCATTATTATACTATTGGTACTTAACCATATGTAATATATCAATGCAATTCTGTTTATTTTTTAAGTAAAATTCAATTGAGCTGAAAAGTTAAAATTTTAGATCTCTCAGATATTTATGAAATTATTTCCATGTTTGGAAATACTTATAAGTTTGAATAATTATTTTTGCTAATGACATGAAATATGTTTTATGTCAGATCTAAAATTACTGATATTCATCTTGTATCATGTTGAAATTAATCCGGTAGACAAAACAAAAAAGAAAGGCAGACTGATATTACTTTTGTCTTGAGTGTGTTTTTTTAATGACATTTAAAAAATAGATTAACATTTTGTTGAAAATATATATATATATATATTCTCTTCCACATAAACTCAACCCTATTTATTTTGTTTAAGTTAACATTTGATATCTTTACTATAAAAAGGAAGGAGTTAATGAAAAAAAAATTTATTATTTTAAAATACAATACGAGCAAGATTTTATTTTTGAAATTATTTTAAACAAATTGTTAAATCCATGCATTAAGAATCTTTTTAATTAAATAATTGTTGGTTTTATACCTAAAATTATTTTAAGTTTTAATTTGTTATCAACTAATTTCATTATTTTTGAATGATCCCTAAGGATTATTTAAAAATAAGTGTAAGTAAAATTGATTGCACACAATATCACTATAGAAAGTATTCAGTTCAATAAATTCAACTCTGTGCCTGATTCTTGAAGGCAGTCAAAATTCTAGTATTTATAGCATAGTTAATTCTGAGAGTTCAGCTACAGAATTGTATTTAAACATTTTATGTGTAAGCATGTGCATGCACATTACATTAGGAATTGCATTATTATAGAAATGTTTAACTGGTTGTTTTAATAATTTCAAATATTTGAATAGCTGGTATTTGAGTTCAAAATCAAATCAATCACACATAAAAAATGAAGTGGAATTTTGTTATTGGAAAATTATTGACTATGCATATATACAAATAAGTCTTCATGATATGAAACAATGATAGTATTTTAAAAAGCATCAAATATGGAGTTTAAAGTTGAGATATAGTTATTTCTCCATTTTGGAGCACTTACAGATATGAGAGATCATGCTCACTTGACATGAAATATCTTCTCTGTCAGATCCCAAATTATTGATATTCATCTTGAAATTAATCAGTACTGATAACTTATTACCGTAAATAGGAATGAAGGTAGTTGAAGATGCCTCAAACAAGGAAGGAAACATTGATACCAGTATGTTTTGGTTCTTTTTTAATTTGTACTTTTAAAATAGACCAACACTTAAAAAAAGAATCACTCCCATATAAACCTCCCTCTCCAACCTTTTTTTCTCCCATATAAACCTTGTTCATTTTTTCAAGGCTAACATATAACATCTTTGCTATAAAGATTAGGAATTTGTGAAAAAGTTAAGCACTTTAAAATTTAATTGGAACAAGATTTTGTGTAAATATTTAAAACAAATGATTGAATCTATGAGTCAAGAATCTTTTTAATTAAATAAATGTTGATTTGCTGATATCTATAATTTGATGTCAGCTAATTATGTGTTTCATTATTTATTTATTATGAGCAAGTTAAACTTTTTGATTCCAAAGATATTTAAAACAGATTATAAATGAAGATGATAATATTAAATATCAAATACATATGTATATACATAGTGCAAAATGAAGTCTCCTGAAAATGTCAGTTTATTTGAACCCCAAAAACTCGAGAAGTAATGGATACTGAAGATATTTATACCATTTTATAGAGCATTTATTGGGTAAGGTGTATAAGGTATTTATTGGGTACATTAAAGTCATGTCAAAATAATAAAGGGAGTTTTATATTTAAGATTTTAATTGTTCTGTGCATGTGCAAACAGTAAGAGCTGTGGTATACATATGTGATACTTTTCTTTGTTTACATCTGATTTTAAACAGTGATTCAAATCTCATTATGACAAAAAGAAGGAAATCTAATCGTGGTCAGAACACATGAAATATCAAAAAGTTTTGTTCTATAAAAATTTGTTTTGTAGCTATTTTTGATAACTTCTAAATACTTTCTGTTTATTTGATGTTGTCAAACATGCCCATGCTATATCGGGTAGAGGTTAGACAAGTTTAAAACTAATTTTTCTTCTTGGATGCTATATAATGGGCAGTGCCATGCAGTTACTGCTAATATATATATATATATATATTAAAAGTAAAATATAAGCATGTAATTTAACTACAGCAAATATTTAAATAAATCCAACACTGAAGTTATTTATGACTAGAATAGTATAAAAGGATTAAGCTACAGAATTCTGTTAAAATGCCTTTTTTATGCACAGTAAATTTTCCTATGTATAAAATCTACAATAAATAAAAAATTTCAAAAAGAAAAAAAAAATTATTTAAGATTTTTAAAGTGAGGATAAGCAATGTAAACATGAATTACATTAATGTATAAAAATAACTACGACTCAGCATGTCATATATTACTATAACTTATACTTTGTAAATTCATATATAAAAAAATTTATTCAGTAGATAGATTACAACAATAGGTTACAGAAATTCGTTTTCTAAATACTAAAATTAAGTCACTGTCAAGATCTAAAATAATTTAGAAAATTTATGTGATATAAAATGTTTATTTTAAAGAATTACAGCATTTTTGACTAATTTACTCATACCAGAAGTTTGATTACTTGATTAAAAGTGATACTATATAATAGTTTCACATTTTTCCATTATATTACTCATATAAATTTCTTAAATAAAATAGTGAACCTCTGAAATTTTTTTTGAATTGAGATGGTGTATATATATAATACAGTCAGTGTAATACTATAATAAAAATAATTGAAAATCAGAAGATTTGTCAATATTCATTTCACCTAGAATCTATATTAGGGATATTTAACTTACCTATTATTTATACATAATTTCATTACAAAAAAGTTGCTGGTTTTTGAATTAAATCGATAACACACAAAAATATATGAAATCAAATTTTAATAGTAGAACATGATTTATTACACACAAAAATTTTTCATTGCACAATATGATGAAAATCTTAAACAATCCTTAAATATAATGCTTTCAAAAATAAAGTAAGATTTATCTCAAAAATTTTCAGATATAATGAAATATACAAAGTATAATATAAATATTTTCTTTCAGAATACATAAAAATATTGGCAGAGCTCTTCTTTTCAGCATATTATGAAGTCATAGTTATTACAGAATAAAAAGATCCATAATTTTAAATACACTTTCCCATTGAATATAAAGCATTTATTTTCTTTAAAAATTTTACATGGGAAAAATCCTGTAATAAAAAGCCTTTTTATTGGGGTTCAGAAAAATTAAAACCTGGAATAACTTTTATAATATTTTATAAATATAAATTTTAAAATCTTAAGAAATCAAATTCAAGATTTTTATCAAGCTAAATACAAGACATTAATTTAATCCCCAGTTTGATGTGCAATTTATTTACACAACTGAGGATAATCTTTTGAGCATCTTTACATCAATTGCCAATGAAACAATTTTTTTAAAAAAATTATTTAAATAGCTGTGCATATTAGATTTATTGTCAACATGGATACACTTAGTAAAAATATATAGGCAATATATTTCCGTTAAATAAAGTAAGACTATCTAAATGTAACTTACATGCTTGATAATCTGAAAAAAAATACATACGAGTACTTCATAAAAAGTTATTTATTTAACAAAAATAAATATCTAGAATTAACATCTAATCCTATAACTTCTTCAATGATATAAACAGGTTCACAAACAGAAAAGTATGATGAGCTGTACAGGATTCAAAATATTTGTATCCTGTGCAGCTTGCAATTCTTACAAACATATTAAACAATATTTCATAAAATAATCACATTCGTAAATGATTGAAAGGTACTTTTTATATGCACGCTATAATTGCATTTATTAATAAATAAATTTGAAATGCGTTAAAAACAATCTTTCAGCTCCCAAAAAACATACACAACCATTTCGACCATTGAGGATAGGCGTAATGAGCATATAATCGGAATATTTTCCCAGCTCAAAATTTCCCCTCTTTTTCCCTCGGAGCAAAATTTTTTTCCAGCCCCTAGACGCTTCTCAGCAGTTGTACCGAGCCGTACGGAAAGGTAAAAAAAATCCTGGTACAACTGTTGTACCAGCCGTAAGCTAAAGGTTAAAATAAACGAATATTCAGTTTCCTTTATTGAAACAACTTCTTCATGGCCGCCTTAGGGCTCTAGAAATCTAAGAAAAATAGTTATGGAAAGCAAATGATGATTATGATTCACCAACAGTTAATATCTTAAAAGGTGGTACTTTTTTGTTTATTGGTGAGTTTCTGATTGCCGGATTGTCTCTTGAAAGCAGTATTCTGTATTCGGGAATACAATTTCGGAGCCCAATTTCTTCAGAGATTGGCAAAGATCTTGTGCTCAGTTAAAAGTATTTTCATTGATGTAAAATGTTTCGTGGAAGTTGCAGTATCAAGTATCGTTCTGTTTATCAATAGCGGATCGATTACGTTTCAGATGTTTGATGTCTTGAGAGATACGTACTCTCTCTATATACACCTGATACATATTATATATATAAAATATATATATATATATATATATATATATATATATATATATATATATACTCAGCATTTATAGATTCAAAATTTTTTCTTCTTTTTGTTATAACAAAATAAATTAAGGTCATTAAGGAATAAATTAATTTTTAAAAATCATCTCACTAATCTAAAAGTGAATAAATGAAATATAAATTGTTATCAAAAAGAAAATGACTAAATTGTTAATTTTTCTAAAGATTTGTTAGCTTAGCGTTAGTATAATTTAGACCATTTTCATCTTTAATATGGTAATTTAAACTGATTTGTGCTTTTTTACAACTCAAGAATTAGAGACCTTTTTGATGTATGACTTTACTAATCAGTTTGAATGTTTTCCTAATCAAGCAGTAAGCGATAGAAAGGTAGTTTGGGGTTTAATGGCGCAAGAGCCAAATATGGCTATACTGCATCAAATATACGGTGCTAAAAACGTCACATGCTATTCAATTATGCAATTTAAAATTCTCGTCATAAAATGAGTTGGAGTTTAGGGAATTTACTGGTGCTAAAACCACTTCTGATTATACAGCGCCAACGACAAGGTATATGCAAGCATATGGTTCATAAAATGGTCACGTTTTAAAAGATTAATCAAAATCTCAGCTTCAAAACTCTATTCAAGATCTTAAAAAATATAGATTCACAAATGAACTGTCACATAGATCTAAAGCATTATAAAAATGATAAAATACTTAAATAAGGTCAAAGAAACCAATCGTTTTTGAAAAAGTAAAAAGTTGAGGATGGGGCACTTTATAAAGGATGTCTTTTAATACAAAATGAGGGTCTGAAAGCATTGAATTCGTTGATTTTCAAACTCGGGCAGTCTATCAGATTGTGCCAAACAGTCAAAAGGCATTGGCATGAAGTACATAGAGGGGCGGGCCCCCTAACAACGAATGCCTATGTCTAAGTCTAAAATGGTCGATTCTTAAGCGGGCAACAGTTGTATCCAATTTTCTGTTATTTAAAATGGGCCGACACTCGATGGAATTTTTGATAGAATGAAGCTTATTTACCTCTTTACTGTTCCATCCTGATTGCCATTCCGTATTTAGAATATTTTTTATGTATCTCTTGATATCGTTCAAAGGAACAGGTATCGTTTTAGAGGTACCGTTTAAAAGACTAGTAGCCGATTTCGCAGCCCCGTCTGTCCATTTATTGCCAGGAATACCCACATGTGAAGGAACCCAACAGAATAGGATTGAATAACCTTCACATGTAAGACTATTATGCAATTCCAGAATTCTAAATGTCAATGGATGAGAGAAACGATGTTTAGTTTTTAGTTTAGTTTAGTTATATTAACGTCCCGTTTCAAAGCAACACGAGGGCTATTTTGGGACGGATCTTGTAAGTTTGAACCATGGTCAGATGACGAGGACGATACCTGAACTGGCACCCTCCTCTCCACGCCACGTCACGCAACACCAGCGGGAGGACGTTTGGCCTGACAGATTTAACGTGCAACAAACCCCCTCCAACGACGGATCTTTGGTGGAATCGAGTCTCGAACCTGAAACTCTTCGATTCCGAAGCCGTGACGTACCACCAGGCCACCGCGGCCCTTAATGTTAACGATTAGAGAAGCAGACTCTGATGTTAAAGATTCCAAGACACTTTTTGAGTCTGAATAAATGATGTAGTTATTAGGTGGACTATTTGAAATGCGAGATAATGCATGGAAGATGGCAGTGATTTCTGCAGTAAAAATAAAACACTAGAGTTGGTTGTTTTGAATTTTTCTGGCACTAAAGTCATTCTTGGTTATAAAGTGCCATACATGCAATAAGAATATTCTTAAAACTCATTTACGGAACAAATTATTTTATAAAACAATTGAAATATTAAAAAAATTAAATGATAAAATTCCAAACATGCATAAAATAGTTAAATGTTCTTTAAAAGGCCGATGTCTTTTAAAAAGTTCAAAATATTGGGATGGTGTTTCTTTCCTAGTAAAGCTGAAAGAGTGACATGGGATGAATTAATGTAGCGAGAGCGGTATAAATTATAGTTCGGACATTCTATTAAAATATAATAAACATTTAATTCCATGTGGCATGAGGAACACTTTGGAGCATTATCTCCAAAGAGCAAATGTTTATGAGTAAGTCGAGTGTGTCCTATACGGAGGCGGGTCAGAAGGACATCTGCCCTTCGTACAGGTAAAACAGGCCACAATCCGATAAACGGTTTAGTAAGATGCAATTTATTTCAACTCTGTTGATCCCATGTCGCCTGCCAAAGAGAAAGAATATATTTTGTAATAAATTTCTGAATATTTCTATAAGGGAGTTCTCATTGCAAGAAGGAAGAAGCCGTTTTAGCAGTGTGATCTGCCTCTTCATTCCCTTCATTTCCAACATGAGCAGTTATCCAGCAGAGTAAAATGCTATAACCCTAAAGATGGAGAGTCTGCAAAAGTTCCAAATTCTAATAGCGATGGGATACCTATGAGAGTTCAAGTGATGGAGTGTGTCTAAAGAATTCATGCTACCAGTATGTATACAACACTAATAGTGAGAGGAGAGCGAAATCCTCTTTAAAAGCAAAGAAAATCGCCATTAGTTCAGCAGGCGGAAACTGTATATCTCGTCACCGAATATGACACCACAGCCAACATGTCCACCTGATTTAGAACCATAGGTAAATATTGGAAAATATGAGGCATGATGATAGCGATGAGAACTAAAAAGTTGTTGGAAGATTACTGAAGCAGTCGTAATTTTATTAAAACCCAAGAAAATATTTAAAAAAAAGAAAAATGGGAAGTCTCCCAAGGAGAAAATACGTTAAAATCAATTGACAGAATATCAGGAAATTCAAGCCTGGAGCTCTGCTTTCGCTTTCGACTCTCTGACAAAAGGGAAGAACGTGAGAAGGCAGAGCATTATATACTCTTTGAAGAGTAACAGGAATGACCATATGAATAATAGGATTATTGAGTAGAAACTTTACTCGAAAAAAAAAAACTGCAAGGACAGTGTTTTTCAACGTAAATGCAAAGGCATTTGGTGACATGTGACATAAATACTCTCTACTGGCAATGTCCGAAAAGCCCCTGTACAAATTCGAAGGGAAGAATGATGCACCGTATCTAACAGCCGTAGGGTAGCACAATTGGTTGAGCCAATTGTGCTACGGTTCTAATCTAATTGTGCTAATCAGTTCTAGACAGTATTATGTTTTGGTATATACGTGGTAAGGAGGTATAATCATCACCCCAAGGCGTACGAGAGAGTACCTTAAGTATGTTCAGCGATTTCTCACATCTATTCCGCAGTTGTATGATATGAGGAAGAAAAGTAAGCTTCCGGTAGAAAAACAATCCCGGAAATTTCACCTGATAGACAACAGAAATTGTATCACTACTATTATATATCACTAAGAATTGTATCGCTTGATGGATCAGGATGAATAGTTCGATTTCTGCAAAAATGGACACTTCGACTCTTTTCGGCAGACAGAGCGTGTCCATTTTTATCACACCAATTAACCAATTTCGAAATCGCATTTTACTACTGCCTTTCAATCAAATGCATACTACAGCCTCGACAAGAAATTTGAAGACCATCAGTGTATAAATTTCCTTGGACTGATGGTGGTAACTGATTTAAAATGTCGCTAAATGGCAAGATAAAATTGTGACACTGAGGACGTTCCCTTGTGGAACTCCCTCAGCTTGAACAACAGGATCAGAATAAAATTTCCCTATGCGAACTCGGAAAGTACGAAATGATAAAAAGTTTTTGTTTGTAAAAATTGCTAGTTTTTCAATAAAACCCAAATTAAAAAGTTTCTGAAGAATTCCAAAGCGCCATGTACGATCATATGTCCGTTCTAAGTCAAAGAAAATTGAGACGAGGAGCAGAAAAGCGTTGCAAATTCGACTCTCTAAATAGACGATATTATCAATAGTGGATCGTCCCTTACGGAAGCCACTTTGCATCAACGGAATACATGCTAGTTTCTCCAGTTCAAAAACTAATCGAATATTAATCATACGCGCGAGAGTCTTGCAAATATCACTAGTTAATGCAATCGGTCTGTAGTGTAGATGATTAAAGGGTTCTTTACCCGGTTTCAGAATTGGAAGAATTATCAGAGCTTTATGCCATTGGTATGTAAATATTTCACCCCTCCATATTGTGTTGAACAAACGTAACAGATTTGAGAATGAAGCGGCTCTCAAATGGCGAAGCATACTGTAAGTAATTCCAACTGGGCCAGGGTTGGTATCATGTGCCAGGGATTTAGCTTTTTCCAATCCGAACATCTTAAATTCGTAATTATATGAATGGAATTTACGAGCTTGAAAATTCAGAGTGCATTGTTCCGCGCGGCTTTTAATAGCTATAAATTCAGAGCTATAGGATTGAACAGCGGAAACTTGTGCAAAAGTCTGCCCGAGAAAATTGGCAACATCTAATGGAGAGGAATATGTCATATTCCTGGTTTTCAGGGCATGAAAAGTGAACTCCTGATAAATTCCATTAGCCCCCTTTACTTTTCTCCATAACTGCGTGATTGTAGTGTGAGATGTAATAAAAGAAATATATCTCACCCATGATTCCCTCTCACTATGACGACGAATGCGACGAGCAGTAGCTTTAGCTCGTTTAAATGCGACAAGATTTTCTGACCAGGGGTACCTTCTAAAAATAGTCCATAATTTCTTCTGTTGTTTATAACTGTCACGACAGGCCTCATTCCCCTATGGTTTCCGGTATTTACGCAGTTTGGGTGAGATTTTAGGAATGGTTTTGTTTGCAGCCTTTATTAAGACATGAATTACGTATTGCACTGCATCGGAAATGTCTGCAAAGCTGACTATAGACTGAGTAATATTTGCTAGTTACATGGAAAGGGCCCAATTGGCCCTCTGGAATAGAAAACGCTGTAGAAGATGAATTCCAGTGTATCTATTAGCATATGAAATAATTAATGGGAAATGATCGCTATCATGAAGACCATCTCCGACTTTAAAATTAAGTAATGGCGATAACTCAGGATAACAAATGGTCAGATCAATGCTATGGAATGAGCGTGTCGGTTCGTGGAAGTGCTTTTTTTCTTCGTTGTTCAGCAAGCAGAGACAGTTACTAGCAATGAACTGCTCAATCTGTGTCCCGCGAGAATTCGTACGTTCCGAACCCCACAGAATGTTATAATAAGCAAGGCTTAGGAATTTGGTCAACTAAATTGTTAAGCTCCTGTTGTCTAATGGCATCATTAGGTGGCAGGTAGATACAACAGACTGTAAATAAAATCCGATTCTGTATCTGCACAGCCACAGCTTGCAGGGGACTATGTAGAATAAGAAGGGAGCTCGGGTATAGATTAGATGTTAAAATGCAGACTTCTCCAGAACTATTCACCCCAGAGTCTGCATCGTTTCTAACACAGTTATAGCTCCGTAATTTAAAAAGGTCTCTTGCATACCAATTTGATTTTAAAAAGGTGTCTTGTATACCGATTTGAGTTTAGAAAGGTCTCTTGTATACCAATACAGACTGGATGAAAAGTGTTACAAATGTTCTTGATGTCTTGAATTTTGGAACGAATGCCACGACAGTTCCAGGAAATGAAGGTACCCATCAAGAGAACTGCTTTACATTATAAATATATGGAACATTAGATTGAGTTGCTGAAATATCACAACTCATTTTAAAATCTCCATCCTCTTCCTCAGATGGATGGAGAAAAATTCAGTCAGTATTTTTGGAAACATCCCAGAAAATGGATGTCAAATCCTTATGGACTGTGCCTTTATTCCCCAGTCCTAGAGCGACAAAGTTTTGAACAAATGATTTTAATTTAGAACGGCGGGTCCTGTGGGGATAAACGACGTTTGGACAATTTAACATTAATGATTTCTGCGATTTTAATTTAAGTTTAGTTTTATGTGGTCTGGAAGTTTCTGAAACATTATTTGATGAGTTATCAGAGTCAGAAGTGAAGGAATTTTCATGATTTTTGGTTTCAGTAGTTTGTTTCGCAGTAGATTCTTGAGCAACAGAAGCATAGGTAATACCTGGTGTAAGTGTCTGAGCCATAACCCTGCGTCTGGCTTCGTGGTAAGGGATATCTTCCTTAAATTTTACCGTAAATTCTTTTTTCTTCAACTGCCATTTGGGACATAAACGAGAGTAAGACGCATGATTGCCGTTGCAATTAATGCACTTTTCAGGTGCTTTGCACTTCTGACTTTCATGCCATTTCTCTGCACAACGGGCACGTACGAGTGTCCAGCGGCAAGCCGTTTTTGCTGTACCAAACCGTTGACATTGGTAACATCTGAGAGGGTTTGTGATATAAGCCCTTAACAGCCGATTTCATGTAACCATCTCTGACATTTTCAGGTAACTTAGGTTTATGAAACGTGAGAATCAAGTGTTTTGTAGGAAGGAGGTGTCCATTCCGTCGAATATAAATACGTCGTACATGTGTTACTCCTTCAGATCGAAAGTCCTCGGTTATTTCTCCTACCGTTTCATTAAATAATTCGCCACACGTTATCACACCTTTGCTATTATTATGGAAAGCATGAACCTTAACAGTGATAGGAATAGTAGATAAACTCTTAAGTTTAAGTATTTGATGGGACTTTTTCAGAGACTTTACCTTTACAAGCAAATCCCCTGAACGAACTTACGAATAGAGTTTACTTCACCGTGAGACGAAGTTGTGACTTGTTGTTGTTGTTCATTGGCCTTTATTGGCGCAAGATCCATTTCTAGATCTTTGGTCCTATGAGTCACATTTGAGCTCTTTAAACTGTTATCGAACTAAACTTTAAAAAGGTATAACTGAATTAGAAATTTTTGACTGTGAGTATTTTATTTCAAGCTTAGATTTAAGACTTTGCCTCAAAATATATGCAAATAAATTTTTGACTGTAAACTTTTAAAATATCTATATTGCTAATCTAACAACTCTGCATTGTTTAATGAAAATGCCATTCATATACAGGTTGTCTCAAAAATAGCGAACAGGCGTTTATTTTCTTACTATTGAAATTAGACAAATATTTCCGTTTGCTTATTTCATCAAATAACATTCCCAAATATATGAAAAAATTATGGGTTTGGTAAAGAAGGATAATAAAAAGTTTAAAAAAATTATGGGTCTCACACCGAAAAAAAAGTTTATGAGTAAAATGTTTGTCTTACGTAATCTATAAAGACACAGAATTTCATGTTTACATCTAAAACTAAATTTATTTACTATATGGCAAATTTATTGATAGACCATCTCTTGCTTGTAATTGACCAACAATTCAGCTGCAATTTTCAAAGAATGTATATATTTCACGAAAGATGATTAAAAATTACTTTGAGAAAATAACAACGTATTTATTGGCTTTCATTAAAATTTAAAAAACTATAGGAAAATACATTTATTGTGGCACTTAAAAACTTGTTCAAAATAAACTTCTTCCACATTTATAAAAGTTGCCTTCCTACTATGATACTTGTACATATACGAAGGAATTCATCCGTTTTGATTTAAAAACAGATCTTTTGATTCGTCGGCAAATATCTTTAAGCGTGTACTGTCGAAACCAATTTATGTTTTAGTTTAGACATAGTACTAATCAAAACTAATAATGATTGGTTATGAATAAATCATCAATCCAAGTTATTGTTTGATACAAAAACTGACCACAGAATTTCTAAAAATGTCATATTATGCATTTCTAGAAAACTGTAACTAATTATGCTGTGTCAACCCATAGAATCTGGAAATAGCGAACGAATGCTAATTGTTATTATGAAATACTCTCTACATGGTAAAACTTGAAATATTGAATTCTTGATTGACTACGTAAAGAGTAACTTAAAAGCAAAAGAGTAATTTAATAAATATAAAAAAATAACTTGTGTTTCATATGTAACTGATTGTCCCTGTTCCTCTCCTTTCAAGTAAAAATTCTGTTGTTTGTAATCGTTACTAAACACACTTCTTACAATAACGCCTGGAATTTGAAAAAAACAAAACAAAAAACGCATAACACAAAAAATAGGTCGACGCTGCGTTTACATAAAGCATAAATCATCTAAACGTATCTTGGATGTGATGACCGTTATACAGTTTATGTGATATGCCATTCTTATAGAAAGCATACAAGTGCATGCAAAGAATTTAATTTTCTTACAAGCTATTCTAGTATTTCGTTGAAATATCTTAAATGTTTAGTTTCTAAAATATCTGTTCTCCTTATAAAGTTAATATTACAACTGATATCACTGTCATATTTCAATTCATCAAAACCAACAACATTATGAGTGATCAGACAAGTCATGATGATTGGATGATGTACTACAAGACAAAGATTTACATATGGCCCATATTTACATATTTGTCTATACTTTTAATACACATGATTGTGCTTATGTTTTGCCGTTTAACAGGCCAGAGAGTATGATCTACAACTACCATATTTCACACACGTATACCTTGGATCTGGGGCAAGTTCACCTCAAGAGTGAGTTCTTAAACACTTTTAATTGATATTTTTATTAATTAAAAATTTTAGCAAAATTTCACCGTTCTTTTTTCCGACAGCGTTAGAATATATTATGGCACAAAATTGATTTTTACATCAAATTAACTCTCAACAAATTATCTTTTTAATCAGAGCAATGTTTTAACTTACAAATTAAGTTTCCATTTTCACTAAATTTATAAAAAGATATTTTAACAATTTTGTCCTCAATTTATGATTAACTGAAGCAATAGTTTTCAAAAATATTCACCCCAGATCAATTTTTAAAATTTTGAATTCTGAATTTTATTTAATAAAAAAAATTTTAGTCTGATAAGGACAGACATCTATGAGTTTTACAATATTTTTCAATATAATATTCGAAATCAGTCAGTTATTTACAAGTCCGTCGACACTGTAGTGTAAGAAGATAAAGAGTTTTTTTTTTTAATTCCTTCAGCTAGGACAATGTACAGCATTATTGAAGCTGCTGCAATTGAAAATCAGCATGCCAGCTATCATGTTTCGAATATATGGCAGCCAAGCTTTCAAATACCAGGCAGATTGCAGGAAAAAAATTATTTAACTACGTCAAAGTGGCAACAATTTTGTTAGGGTCAACAAAAAGGAAGATGTTTTTATTCAAACTTTCCTATGATTTCAGCGCATATGCCATTTCAATGTTTTTCTTACTAACGATTCGATTAGAGTTTGTAGTTTCTATCAACACATCTCAGCCTTTAGCCTCACAATTGTGTGGTTTAGATCTAGATACGGATTTATTTTCATCTGCCCAATTTCATGTTGTATGCTCTTGAGTCGGCGAAAAGGACAATTAGTATATCTGCATAGACCGGGATTCAATATAAAGCATTGTATACCGATAAGCGTATCGAAATTAAAATGTAATAAACGGGCTCTTTGCGTTCTTTTCAAACAGCTACGCGCGGCTGGGTACAGTCAGTTTTAAAACATAATTTTGAAAAAAAATTGAATTATGTTTTCAGGATTATACACATACATAAAAAGTTTTAGAATAATTAAATAATACCTAACTTCTGGTTGAGTTATTTGCTACTTCTTATTTCTTTTTTTTTTCGACTAGAAACGTTTGGCGATCAGCTGGTTGGCCAATTTTAATTCTCTTTAAAATTGTCAGTTAAACACTTTGTGTAAGGCCTTGCCAATTAAATACTATGTGCTGTCATTGTCTATTAAATACTTTAAGTAACTTATCTATTAATAGCTGCTTCATCAAAATATTCTTAAGGCTCAAATTTTGATAGTCATATAATTCACTCATGCAGTTATACAGGCCTTAAGCCCGTAATCTATATCTGTAATTATTATAAAGCTCTATGTGTGTGTGTGTATGTGTTGGAGTTCTACAGGCCAGACCGTTGGACCTACAGCTACCAAATTTGGTACATGTATACCTTGGAAGTCGGAAATGTGCACCTTGGAGCCCTTTTTTCGATTTTTTAATTAGAATTTCAATTAATTAAAAATTAATTGAAATTTCGACGTTTTTCAACTAATACTTCTGAAAATATTATTGCACTAAGATGATTTTTACATCAAATTAAAGATTTTAAAATTAGCTTTTTAATGGTGTCAGTGTTTTAACGTATAATTTAAATTTCTCTTTTTAATGAATTTAGAAAAATATTTTAACAATATTTTTCAACAATATATTTCGGACAAAATAATAACATTTAATCTGCACGAGAATTTTTCACGAGTGAAAGAGGAAAAATTATCTTTTATCAATATGTTGCCATCAGATTGAAAAAAACTCCAATTAAAAAACATTTATTGCAAATTACACATATAAAAATGTAATTTTCAGCACTCGTCTGCTTGAAATGAAATAAATATGACACGTTTTCTCTCCAAAAGGAAAACGTGAAAAAAAAAAACTTTTTGTGATTTTTACTATAATATTAACTAAACGCCTTTGGCTACCAGATGGTTCGCCAATTTCACTGCTGTTTAAAATTCAATTCCTTACCTTATTTAATGTTTTAGTTTACTTATAATCATCAATTAAGTACTCTATGTAACTTGTATTTTAATAGCTACTTCATCAAAATATTTTTAAACTCAAATTTTAATAGTCATATCATTCATTCATGCAGTTATAAAGGCCTTAAGCCCGTAATGTACTTTATATCTCTCTAATTATCTGTCAGCTCTTGCAAAATTTCTTTTAAGTGGAAATGATTAAACTGCAAATTGATATAAAAACATTTTTTTTACCGAAACCGAGATTTTTTAAAATAAAAATAAAAGAGAATAATAATGTGTACTAGTAAATAATTACATTAATTTATATAATATTTAAAGAATTATTCGTCAAAAATTATTTAGATTCATCATAAAATTCGTTTTGCTTTTACTTTCAAAATAATTCAAATGATGTGAATAATAATACTTTTTTTGGTCTATAAACATAATTAAAAAGAATTATTAAGTCTAAATTTTATACAGCTTATAGTTATAAGGAATCATATTCTACGAAATATTCTTGGCACCTCAAGTTTCAAATAAATAAATGAAAATTTTCATCTTCTGCTATAAAATTTGATCAGTTTATTAAGATTTGAATAGGTATGTTTGAAACATACAACATTTTCATAGACCAGTCAGAATTTCAGCATTTTCATACTTAGGTTTTAGAAATCCTGGACGTTGATTGGGAAATCATCTTTCAAATGGTCGATAAAGTGGTTTCAAATTACCCGTTTTTTATTGAAAAGTGATCTTCAAATATTCATAAATCAGTCGGTTTTAGAGATCGAGTTGATTTAAGTTCATCTTTTTTTTTAATTAAAAGCTAAACATTCTTCATTTTTAAATCATTTATAGACTCATGTTATATAATATATAACTATTTGTTTCCTTTAGACACTTTTTATAGATGCAATTTAGCAATTTTGCAAATTAGCCGTTGGACCTTGAATTGAATACATGAATTTATATATATTAAACCATAATAATCTTTAATAAAGCTGATTTATTTTATTAATAATATTGTGAAAGTCACAAAAAATTTCTTTACTTTTTATATTTTATATTTTATGTCTTATATTATCTTTTTATACACTAATGGGAAAAAAATCCCGACACCAAAAAAAATTATTGTACAGTAATGAAATTTTAGAAATATATTTGTCTAGGTAACATATTTAATTGATTAAAGTTTCAAAATCACAGGTAGAACCATTGGCGAGAAGAGCCATGGTATCAGTTTGTGGATGGAGTTCCATGCCTGTTGCACTTGGGCGGTCAATGCAGGGACGGTTAATGCTGGTTACGGATGACGCTGGAGTTGCCGTCCAATGATGTCCCATACGTGCTCGATTGGAGAAAGATATGGTGATCTAGCAGGCCAAGGCAACATGTCGACACTCTGTAGAGCATGTTGGGTTACAACAGCGGTATGAGGGCGAGCATTATCCTGTTGGAACCCTCCCCCCCTTGAATGCTGTTCATGAATGGCAGCACAACAGGTTGTATCACTAGACTGACGTACAAATTTACAGTCAGGGTGCGTGGGATAACCACGAGAGTGCTCCTGCTGTCATACGAAATTGCTCCCCAAACCATAACTCCAGGAGTCGGCCCTGTGTGTCTAGGCCGCAGACAGGTCACTAGCAGGCGTTCACCTGGCTTCCTTCTAACCAACAAACGGCTATCACTGCGACCAAGGTAGGACCGGCTTTCATCAGAAAACACAACAGATCTCCACTCCTTCCTCCAATGAGCACTAGCTTGACACCACTCATGTCGCAAACGGCAGTGGTTTGGAGTTAGTGGAATGCACTGTACAGGGCGTCTGGCTCGGAGCTGTCCTTGAAGTAACCGATTTGTAACAGTTCGTTGTGTCACTGTGGGGCCAACTGCAGCTCGAATTTCAGCTGCAGATGCAGAACGATTAGCCACAGCCATACGCCGAATACGCCGGTCTTCTCTCTCAGTAGTATCACGTGGCCGCCCAGAACCTGGTCTTCTTGAGGCAGTATCTTCCTTTGACCACTGCCGCCAATACTCATGCACAGTGGATACATTCGTGCCAAGTCTTTCAGCAATATCGCGGAAAGAAAACTCATCTTCTCGTAGCCCTACAACACGACCTCGTTCAAACTCAGTGAGCTGTTGATAAGGGCTTCTTCGTCTACTCAGAGGCTGACTGACTAACATTAACCCCCTACGTCAAATCTCAACTGTAAATAACGATCACGAACCTTACCACGCTTATTTAAAGCAAACCTTATTTGCATTACACACTTAGTGTAAGCGTGTAGCTCAAAATTTGAATCGACGTCATCTTTTAGATGTATAAACACGCCTACCAAATTTCGTTTATCTAGTACAGCTCCTTCCTAATGTTGGGATTTTTTTTCCATCAGTGTATCTTATATTTTATATTTATTTCATTCCATGTAGACACGTGCTGAAAATTACAGTTTTATACTTTTAATTTGCAATAAATATTTATTTTTTAATTTGAGATTTGTGAATCTGATGGCAACATATTGATTAAAAATATTTTTCTTCTTTAACTCGTAAAATGTGCTAGTGGAGATTTAATTTTATTGTTTTGCCCTTTATATATTGATGAAAAATATAGCTAAAATATTTCTTCAAAAATTCGTTAAAATTAGAAATTTAAGTTATATGTTTAAACACTGATACCATCAGAAAATTATTTTTTAATCCCTAATTTGATGTAAAAATCATCTTAGTGCGATAATATATTCGGAAGCTATAGCGGAAATACGTCGAATTTTTGCTCAATTTCAAATTAATTCAAATTCTAATTTTAAAAAAAATCGAAAAAAGTGCTCCGAGTTGCACATTTCCGACTTCGAAGTTATACATGTACAAATTTGTTAGCTCTTGGTCCCACAGTGTGGTCTGTAGAATGTCAACACTCACACATACTGAGCTTGATTATAAGTAAGGATATAGATTAAATAAATCAGCTTTGTTTAAGACAGACATGGTTTGATGTGTATATATATATATATATTGAATTCAAGATTCAACTGTTAATTTGTAAAACTTTAATAACAGAAATGCATCTATAAAAAGGGTCTAAATGAAGTAAATAAATACATAGTAAGTAACATGAGTCTATAAATACTTTAATAAATGAAGAATGTTTAGATTTTAAATAAAAAGAGATAAACTTCAATCAACTTAACTCTAAAATGACTGATTTATGAATATTTGGAGGTTTTTCAACAAAAAAGAGTAATTTTAAACCACTTCATTGACTAGTCCAAAGATGATACCCCAATAAGCGTCCAGGAGTTTTCAAGACTGATTGACCTAAGAAAGAAAATGTTGAATGTTCTAAACATTTCTACTCAAAACTTCATAACAGAAAAACAGACGGGGCTTTAATACAAACTAACAAAAATCAAAACATCATAATTTGATCAAATATGATAGCAGAAGATAGAAACCTTCATTTATTTATTTGAAAGTGGAAGCGTCAAAAATATTTCGTAGAATATGATTCCTCATCATTAAAAGATAGTTAAAATTTAGACTTAATAATTTTTTATGTTTACAAACCGAAATAAAATAAAATATTATTATTTTTACCACTTCAATCTTTTTGAAAGTAAAATTAAAACTTGAATTCTATGATGAATCTAAGTATTTTTTGTTGAATAATTCTTGAAATATTACATGAATTATTTTAATAATTCAGTAGTACACATAATGATTCTCTTTTACTTACATATTTTTCTAAAAATGCTTGGTTTCGGTAAGAAAATGTTTTTACATCAATTTGCAACTTAGTCATTTCCACTTTAATTTAAAGTTGATTTTTTTCTAGAGCTGACAGATAATAAAAGAATATAGTACATTACGGGCTTAAGGCCTTTATAACTGCTTGGATGAATTATCTGACTATAAAATTTGAACCTTAAAAATATTTTGAGGAAGCCGCTGTTAAAAGACAAGTTGCATAGAGTATTTAATGGACAACGACAAGTCTCATAGAGTATTTAATTGACAATGACGTTATGTAAAGTATTTAACTGACCATTTTTAAGATTACCAAGATAGACGAATCGGCTGATATACAAAGGTGGCTAGTGTATTATATGTCTGTCTAATTATCTGTCAACTCCTGTTAAATTTTAACTTTAAATTAAACTGGAAATCATTAAACTGCAAATTGATATAAAAACATTTCTTTACTGAAACCAAATATTCAAAAAACTGAAATGAGAATAGTTACAAGCACTATAGAATAATTTCAATAATTTGTATGATATTTCGAGAATTATTCAGCAAAAATTGCTTAGATACATCATAAAATTCAAATTTTAGTTTTATTTTCAAAAGGATTAAATTGTGCGAATAACAGTATTTTATTTTGTAGTCTACAAGTACATTTCAAAACAATATTAAGTTAGTAGTTATCATTTTGTGGCGAAAGAGCCATGTCTGGCCATGCTGCGCCAAACATAGGGTTGAAGAGATACAGTAAAATTCTGAACATTAAAAAAAAGGTAAAATTTGTAGAAATTTATATATATGGAGATAAAAAATTTCTTTGATAAATAAGATGGAAAAGACCAATTTCTTTCAAGAAGGTTAAAATATTTGGATGGAGATATTCCCACACCAAGTCAGGAATGTTTGAAGATGACGCACCAAGTGAACGTAAACGATGATGGGACATTCAGATAAAACCTGAATGACAGTCAAATGAACATGACATGCAATGCAGACTGGGCATCGCTCTCCAAAGAGCAGATATTTATGTGTGAGACGAGTATGGCCAATGCGAAGTCGAGTCAATTTAACGTCCAACTCACGCGCTGGAATAACAGGCCGCTGAATAATGTCATGATTAAGAGAATGCAGTTTATTAGAAATCAGCAAATCCCATGATTCCTTCCATAAATAAAAAAGAGAGAAATATATTGTTTGAAATCAGTGTATGGAATAGCTCGTTGTAAAGAAGTGGATGCTGCCTTCGCTGCAGCATCGACAGATTCATTGCCAACAATTCCAACGTGGCCAGGCAACCAACAAAATAAAATTTGGTAGTCTCGAGTTTGTGAACTTCTCCAAAGATAAAGGATATCTACAGCTAGTTTATGTGTTTTCATATGAGGATGACTGAGATCCTCCAGAGCATTCATACTGTCGGAATAAATGCAGAATTTATGGTCATTAAGATTCGAAATTTTCCCAAGAGCAGCTAAGATTGCCAACAGTTCAGCAGTTAAACCAGAGCACTGAAACTGAAATTCTTGTTTCTAATGCAATAGCAAACAGACATCAGGAATAAGAGAAATGCTCAATTTTAAATATTGATGTTTGAAGTAATAGAATCGGCTTGCGAATAAATATTTCCAAGCGATTTTAAGATGAAATATTGATTGATATGCCATTAGTTATGAATGACAGATTATCCATGCATTTCAAACTTCACCAAATTCGAATTTTTTTTTGTATTTATAGATTCTCCAAAAATGCATAAATATTCAATATTTAGTTCTTAAAATAGAATAAAACATTCCAGCTTTAGAATGATATCATCAAATGTTGACTACATGCGTAATGATATCTCCACTTCACGGACTGCACGCATAATTTTTTAGCTACTAAATATGTCTGTTGGTCTTGGTCTAATATTTATAACCTCAACTTGGATATGTTAGATCTTCGTCCGGAATGCAAGTTGAAAAGCTTACAATTCCGATATGAGCTTAATGCAGGCATTCGATGATGATATATGTTAAGTAGATCACTCTGCTTTTAGCATCTAAAAAGAATAAATATTTAAAACAGATTAAACACGAAACTGTACCAAGAATAGTATGAAAAAACAAACACAAAGGAATTAACTTCTGCTCTCTTAATGTAATTTGATAACTCAAATACCTGAAAATAATTTGCTTTTGATTTCTTTAATAAAAGTGAATTAAAAAAATCCCAACAAAAAATCGTAAATAATTTAATAGCTTCTATTTTGCCCCTATTTCATACGAGAACAAATAAAACTCCCTAAATATGTCATAAATGATGAATTTAAAATCCTATTACTTTTATTTATTGTGATATAGTTCATAAAGCTCTGTTGGTATTACTAAATTGTCGCTACTAATAAGACGAGCTAAAGGCTTTTACTGTATATTCATGTACCAAACAAATTTTAATCATTTTCTTTCTTTTTTTTCTTCTGAGACACAATATAGATGCATTACCAGTAGGACTTTGAGCTACTCTAAGGTATGGTATACATTTTTGCCATGAAGTAATGGGACTTCATTTTCACAAAGATATTAACATTTCGTGATTTTATTTCACCCTATGTATGTTATTATAATGTATTACAATGTGCGATTATACAAGAAGATAGTTGTTATCAATAGGTAAACAAAGAGTTGTATGAAAAAAATATGTGATTGCGATATTACGCGATCCCAGTTATATTCTATTATCATGAAATGCTATATATATATATATATATATATATTTCCTATTTTGGCAATGTCACATAAAGTAAACGAATAATTGTTCATTCTTATTTAAAGATTTTTAAATGGTTGTTTAAATTAAGTATTATCTATG
>JAPMOQ010055418.1:8298-35291 GCA_026543055.1 Argiope trifasciata | reverse complement strand
TATAATTAAATACTCAAAACCTAAAAGTCTTATACTAGGATATTCAAATGAATTACTGTTCAAACTTTGTTCCAGTTTTGCAAATAAATGTATTGCTAACGAATTTTCTTTCAGACTTTGATTTCATAATGAAATTTTTCGAAAATTCTTAACTTATAGCATTGAAAAAACTACTAAAAAATATAATATCAATGAAGAAATTAATAATTTAAATAAAACAATTTAATTTTTAAATGTTTAATTTTTAGGCTTTTTGGAGAAGTTAAAATAAAGAAATTTCTGTAAATTTAATTTGTTTATTGATGTTTACATTTGGCGAAATCTATTCGAAACTCTTTTTAGTTTAAATAAAATCAGGATCACTTAGAATTTAATTTATTAAATAAATAAAATTAAAAATATAATTCAAGTTATTAAATTATAACTGAAATATTCAAAAAAACATTATCAAAATATATGTTTAAAAAATGACAAAAAAAAATGTTATTCAGAAATGTTAAATGCTCAAAGGCAAGTGAAATCTACTCTTTCTCAGTTTTGTTGATACGTTTTGTGCTTCGGATCGTTATATACAACATTTTAAAAATGTTTTCGTTACAGGGTGATCAGCAAAAAAGCCTTGATTTCAAAATTAAATATCTATACAACAAAGATCTATTGAATTATGTGGTAAACTGTACGTTTATTAGCAAAACTGTAAAAATGCTGTTCCAAAGTTTAGAAAATTTAGTTACGAAAATTGCAAGCAGATAGCGCTCTAATCACAATGCCCATAGTGTGACTTCAAAAATTAAAAACGACTCCCGATCTGACTCCTTGTGACTTTCTATGGGGAGCATTGAAAGACACTGTCTATAGAAACAATCCCGCCACTCTAGATGAGCTTGCATCGTTGATTAGTGTTGCGTGTGATTCAATTTTCGTTGAGACATTGCAAGGCATGATGTCAAATTTCATTGTTCGATTGCGCCACCTCATTGTTTCGAACAGTGAACATTTAGAAAAATTGTATTTTGATTGCAAAGACTACTTCACTTTATTGCTTTTTTTGAAAGACTCCTTTCAGAGAAATAGTTTTCAGCGCAGATCGCCATCTGTTAACAATTTTTGTAACTAAATTTTCTAACTTTTGTACATTATTTTTACAGTTTTGCTAATAAACGTACAGTTTACCGCATAATTCTATCGATCTTTTTTGTAGAGATATTTCATTCTGTAATTAGGGCTTATTCGCTGATCACCTTGTATTATATCTCTGGATGTTATAAAATATATCATTTCTGTACTTTTTCTTTTCTGATTTCCTTACAGAATTATAATAATCTCAATTTTTTTTCTAAATTTTATTTCAATACAACTTTTTTATAACCTCTAATCTCGGAGAATGTTCTGTACGATGCGCTGCGCCAATTGAAAGCATCAAATTAGTAGCAAATGATTCAATTACAAGCTTGCTATTACTAAAATATTATGGACGCAGTTGTATGTAAGATAAAATCCACTAAATATTATACCATTTGATTTTATAAAATATTTTTTATTCAGTTTGATTACATATATTTTATAGAAACTTCGAGGCACATTTACAATTCTTAAAAATGTTTTTAACTTATAAATGTGTAGTTATAAATTATTCAAAAAAGTAGTTAAAAATGAATCCACATAATATACATATAAATTACAAAGATTAAAATTGAAAAAAAAAATCGAAAGCATCAAACGATATTCTCGCGATTCTTTCTTGTGTGAGATTAATTAATATTAAATTACAAGCAAAATGACAACTTAGCAAAGCCATCTGAAGGTTCTCCTTTACATAGACACATCGCGCATAGAACAAATTAATATTTCAGAGTCAAAATATTAAGATCTCACATCTTAATATCGAATGAATGAACATAAATTTGGTAGAGAAATTCAAATTCTCTAACACGAATATATTATAATGCTGATGATAAAAAATTCTTATATTTTTTTTAAGTTTTGTATCACTACACTGATTGCTTATCTTTTATTGAATGTGATTGATTTTCTGAAATTATTCGATATAACCTTGGAATTTAATATATTCAATAGTATTACAATCTAACATTTATCTATAGTCTGCAGGATCTAAAAGTTTTTCAGCGCAATTTGATAACACTCGCAATTAATGTTTCCTCGTTAAAAGGCACATTGGAATCTTCTAGAACGAAGGCCCACACTAACCTGTGAAAAAATTTAAAAATTGTCAGTAACAGCAATCAATAAGTAACTACCACTAGAAACATTAAATTTCATGAAATATATAAATTCCATACCCTTATCTTATCGATCAATTGTTAAGTTTATCCTCCTTCTTACTGTGATTGGATTGTTATCAGTTCAGTCATGCCTGAGAAAGTGATTGTACATTCATACATTGATAGTTATGAGAGGTGCCTGCGACTTTACTGCGTAGAGGGAATGTGATAACAGAGCTGCTGTGTATCCCAAACGCTATTACTGGTACAAACGTGGTTCCAAGTTTGTAGCTCCAAGAAAGCTCAGGGGTAGTCTTTAGAACGAACATCAAAACAACATCACCACTGCCTCCATCAACAGTTACAAAGGAAAAATTGATAGACCCAGCCAAGAAACAAAACAGCTGTGAGGATGTAGTCAGTCTGGCCCTGGATAAAGACAATTTCCCCATTTTCAATATTACACTTGATCAACCAAGATGGGTTGGTTGTGTGGGTTTTAATGGCGCAAAAGCCATACACTGCCAATCCTACGGTAGATTAACAGGACCAAAATTCTAAAACATATGGTATTATATAAAAAATAATGTAATTTTTAAAAATTCCTCATAATAATATACATCTCAGCAAAAAAAAAAAACATAATGAAGATTCTAAAAACAAACAGAATTAGGTTACATATAGATCAAATATATAATTTTGGGTGGGAAAGGAACAAGTAAAATATTGCAGACGTAAAACATGTTGATAAAGTGCTTAAAACACGACAAAAAAAGAAGAACTTTTTAAAATTCACGTATAATCTATTAATTTAGATTAAAAGCTATCCAAATAAGAAAAAAAAAATCAAATCGACAATGGTCAGAAAAATGGTTGCAAGAATGCTACGTATTTTTATATTTCGTAGAAATTGTGTATTTTCTTTTTGAGGCTTTATTAAAGGTGCAGAATTAGCTTCTGTTGATTCTTCCAAATCCTCTGACATATTATATTCCAAAATGTCACAATCCGATGCAGTAGAAGAGCTGATTTCAGAATCTGCATCGGATTTTGAAGACTATAAAAGATTTGGTTTGCCTGAGTCGAAAACAGGTGTAGATTGTAATACATGTTCTACAATAGGAGTTTTAATAGAAGCTGCCATTGTAGTTTTTAACTTCGAAATATTATGTGCAATAGGAGTAGATACTAAACAAGAAGAATTTGCATAAACTTTGAAACTCTTTCTGGATTAGATACGTTAGTTTTCACAGGCGAGTCTTTTTTAAGCTTTTTCCGGTGTGTAACCAATTGATAACCGTTTAAATCAGAATCAGGAGCTTCTACAGACACTGGCGCACAGCTTAGAGTGGAAGTATTTGGTCAGCTATGATATTACCTTGTCTGAAGTCTTTACGCTAGTACCAGTTGAAAGATTGGCAAGATTCCTTTGAGTAGATATTGTAACGGAAGCTTTCTTAACAGCCAAAACGTAACTACTCCGAGCTTTAGATGTTTTTAATTTTACAAGCTTTCAGGCTTCAGTATAGCAAATGTTATTTCTTTACTTTTGTAGATATAATTTTCGTTTTCTGCTTCTAGGACAAACAATTTCTGGAGAATGATGTGTTTTCTCTTTTACAATTGACACAATTTTCTTTTGCAGTGCAATCAGTGCTGTTATGGCCAACTTCATCACAGTGGGCGCATGTCAGTGTCCTTTGGCAGGAAGATTTAGAATGCCTGAATCGTTGGCATTGAAAGCATGTCAATGGGTTTGGCATATATACTCTGACAGACAGTCGCATATATCCTGCTTTGATGTTTTCAGGTAATTTTGAATTGTTAAAAGTTAAAACGAGGTGTCTTGTATTTACAAGTAGTCCATCCATATGTATTGCAATACCTCAGACATTTAAGAACGTTAAACAACTCGCCGCTGGATGCAACTCACTTGATTGAGTTTAAGGTTAGATGATAACTGACAGAAATGGGTATAGTTGCCAAAGATTTTAAGTTCATAATTTGCTTAGCTTGTGTCGATGATTCAACTTCGACCAGAGTGAAGTTTCTTAATGGATTTCACAACTCCTATAGTTCCAGGAATACCCTTTTCCACAAGAAAAGGAGACACGCCATGAAAAGTTTCCTTAGAATCAGAATTCCTGTGAATTATAAAGTACGTTGGAAAATTATTTTGAGAAATCGATGCAATATGTTGCCCACTGAATGGGGCCCTCTTGGATTTTCCCATGTGACATTGACAGAAATTCAGGCCCGACTTCACTGCCCACCACGGAACTCAACAAGGGAAGGCAGCTACCGGTTCTGGTCACTCCCAGCCTCGGCGTTTACCTTGATGCTAGCCAGTACCTATACGCTTGGAGTTACCCCCGGGGACAGTTACCACCCTTAAAGCCAACCCCAAGAAGTAACCCCTTCACTTGATCCCTAGCAGATTAACCACTCTGGTGACTAGTTACCAGCCGAATTGATGCACCGGGTACCGACAGTACACCATCCCGTGGGGTTTTTGGCTATCCATGAGAAGCAAACAGAGTGGCAACAGCTTCTCATGGAGAGCTTCCTCGCTTGCCATCGAGGGAAGGAAAAAAAACAGCAGAAAGCAGAAGGTGCAGAGGAGCGGAACTGAAAGGGAGTAAAGATCCCTGGGTACCTCAAGGACTGGGCACCTAGCGTAGGTAAGTCCCTGAGGGGTCGAAGGCGATTGGATTGAAGAATCAACACAGAAACCCCTTCACAAATTGAAAACGAAACCGACGGATATCAGATGGTTAGCCCCAGAAATAAGAACATCAGAAGCTTTTGTTATGATGGATATATCCAAAAAATTTGATGTCCTAATTGATCTACATGATAACCATCCAGAACCCAACAATAAACCAGCACCTATCAGCCTGAAACTAAAAACTCAATTATGATCCTGCAAGGGATTAGAGTACAGTACCCTAAATCCGAGAACAGATTCATCACGAATATGATAGCCATTCGCCTCAGTAACAAGGAAGAGAGAAAGAAAATAATCGAATACCTAACTGATAATAACGAAGAGTTTGTCATGTCAGAAAACTTTGAAGAAATACCCCTTGAAATCAACGCCAAAGGCCTCCCAGGAGACACCGAGAACGAATATATTGTCAAAGAACTTGAAAAATATGAATTATTAAATCAATAGAATCTGCCAGCTAAAAAAACTAAGAAAACCTTCTGTCCTATAGTTTTCCTTGAAATCAAAAAATCAAGAAGTGTATTTAACATCTACAATGGAAAGACTCTTCTGCACCTCAGAATAAAAGTGGATAGTTACAGAAGCAAGTCAACTGCAACTACCTGTTAAAATCGTGCAGGGTTCAATCATTCAATGAGGAATTGCAGACTTATGTCAAAATGTATCCACTGTGGAGTTGCATATCTTGCCAGGAGCTGTAAGATTACAGAAAACCCAAGACCCAGTTTGCGTTAACGGAAAAGAAACCGGACATTTGTATGTCCGGTTTCTTTTGGATGTATCAGAGGATGTATCAGATGTATCAGATTGTATCAGATTGGATGTATCAGATGTATCAGATTTCCGAAGCTCACAACTAGAAATAGCAGACCATCAAATGATGAAATTACTAGAAAGCACAAGAAACTTAGAATCGTAGTCCATTCCCCGAATCAAAAATTCTGATATGACCCCAGGTTTGATAGGAATTGAAGATTTCCCCTCGACAATTGAGACTCTCCAGAACTTCGTAAATTAATACAAGCTGCCAAGATAGCAAAGAAAACCGAAAAGAAATTGATCAATGCACTCACGTACTAAGTTAACTCCACTTCAAATTCCAACCCATTGTAATTTCCCCGACTTCTGATTGGCTTTCACCGAACAATAGATTGTCCAGCTCCTTCACCTAACTACTATCCTAATAACTTCAACTCTTTAAAAAGACAAACTTTTTCTACTTATTTATCTTATATAACTTTCCTTTTTTACTTAATAGCAATTAATAAGTCAACTAAAAATTATAAATTTTATCAAACAGCAGTTTTCTTAAATCTTCCTTCCTCATTAATTAAGCACAATATCATTAGGTTGGAATATGTTGCAATGTATCTACTCAACACCATTCAGAAATAGAGGTTATAGGCTTTAACGCTCTGGTGATCCCTTCTAATTTTCTATTGTCATGCAAGTCATTCTGATAAAAGTCTTTTCATCTGACAGTCACTTTCAGTAAAGAGATAGTCCTTTTTTAAAGACGGATGCTCCTAGAATATTACCATTGAAGAATCTACTAAACGAGTTGGTAACAAAGATTGCCAGTGTGGGAAGGTTTAATTTTTTCAAGGATCAAATGTAAACAAAATTTATTTAACTAAAGGATTAGTGAGCACCTGTCAGAAATATGAGTCCTGTAAAGGATTATTCCTGAAACTTATATTTCCTGCAATCAAGCATTTACGTAGAATAGTGTCACTATTATAAACTGATTGCATATTGGCGATAAATTTATATTTTGCCAATATTAGATATACGCAATCGATTTCTCTGTAATGAATATATTAGAAAGAACCTAAAATATTTTACACATGAAGGCAATAAATAATTTCATGAAAAAAGTATGATATTTATTAATTAGATGTTGTTACACTTAATATTATTATTTGAAATTTATTAACAAACTATTTTCTTCGTAAATTTATAAATTTATAAAGGCACAATTCTTTATCGCAAATATTTCTTTTTTGCCAAGAGGATGACATCACAATGCAGATTATCTACAACAGCTCAAATAATTGAGAGTATACCTTATTTTTAATTAATAAATCTGACTCTCAGTATAAACAACACATTAATAAGAAATGCAAAAACAGTCATAACAAATTGTTTAATTAAAAGGATAGATAAAATAACAATCAACGAAAAATTTCTAAATTGGAAAGTATTCTCCAGCAGACAATGACCCCAAATTCACAGCACCGAACATCAAAATATGGTGCCTTTTATCGTTGTAAACAGCTATTACGCACAATAGCACAGTAAACTGACTTCAATATAATTAAAAATCTATGGGTCATGCTCGTAACAGCAGAGCAAAAATGCAACGTTAGAAAAAAAACATTTCAAACTTGTTGGAAGAAGAACATTGAAAAATATCATCAGATACCTCCAAACGGTTGCTCTACTGGTACCATAATGTTTAAATACAAAATATAAAATATGATGTATAAAAGCAAAAGACTAGTCAACTTAATTTGACGTTTTATTTCAATGCGAGATGTTACAAAATATTCATTGGATTAATCTCAATTTTTCGAGGCAAAAATCTACGTATGTTTATTTAAAATGTTTCTGAACTTTACATATTAGAAGTCTTTGATTGTTCTTTATTTTTACTCGACATTAAAACATTTATTATGAATAAAAATAAAAACTGGTTTTCACTTCTTGATAACATGTTATTTACATTGAAATTCGGATTTATCAAGTAAAAGTGAGATGTACTTTCAATCGTTGAGCCACTGTGCATGGTATTTCAAGTGCCCACATTCCAGAATGCACAGGGTCAATGATCTGACATTCATTTCAGTTCATTCCATTCTCTGGCTACTGGGTGTGAATTGGATTAGACGAGGCACCTAGCCCCGGCAGGGGCTTATCCCCGAAGATGGTAAGTGGGATGTAGCCTAGCTGTCGATAGATTGCCGCGATCGTCTGCGAAAATTTCCAATTGCAGCTGGTTAAGTAGTATTGAGGAGCTGAGTGGATGCATGAGGTGACGACTGTCAGGACTCAATCTGATTGGTTGTTGTCAGGGTGAGGGTGAGGGGGTATGCCGTCCAGGACTACTTTGAGTTTAGCATGGGTTTATTTCGTCTACGTTGTATTAAGTGCATATTAATTAATAGTTATGATACGTTTAAAGGGGGAGTTAGCTATTGTAGAGTAAAATATTACGTGGTCTTTTGGTTTTAGTATCTGGGGCGTATTTGGGAATATTGACTATTGTGATGTTATCTATTGTTTCTAAGCTGTTAAAGAATTTTTCTGCTAGTTTGGTTATGAATTTTTTGAAGTGGGGTAATCTAAACATTTATACATGTTGGTGTTATTCCATTCTTTATAACGTAGGCTATTTATTTATAACGTAGGCTACTTCTTTATAACGTACTATTTATAGTTCATGCTGCATCCTCATTTAGAGTACTAATTTCGGCTGTTAACTGGAAGGTTGGTGGTTCGAGCCCACTTGGGGTTGGTTGTTATTTTATGAAAGGGATAGCCTGGTTGGTAGGACGTTGGACTCGCATCATAAATATGTCGTGGTCACAAAGTCATCCATGGCTAGAGTAATACCACTGGGGATACTGGTTCAGAATTGATCATTCTCTGTTCCAGGTATAGATTACTATCTGTGGATGAGTGAATAAAATGTATGGGTGAATCCGCTCCGTAAAAAGAGTAGTGTCGCATGAGTAGCCAACTTCTAATCTTGGTCCTAGATGTCGCAGCTTAAAAAAAGAGAGATAAACCTTTGGGATTAAATAGCAATGGTTCTCAAGTCAGCGAGCTTCTCATTGACAAGTGCTTATTAGAAATAACAATAACAACTAATTTCTTTGTCGTTAGCATCATAGCCTTGGAAATATTATGTGAATTTCTGTGGGCAAGTGGGCAAACAACAAATGGCCATCTAATGGATGGCCTCAAACTTTCGTGCATTTTAAATATTTAAATATTTCATGCATTTTAAAATATTGTACCAAATTTTATTCCTTTGCCTTTTAGGGCTTTGTAGTTACGGTACACAATTTTACTTCAAGAACAGATTACTTCCTGTAAGTGGATGTGTGCTTACTTTGATTGCCATATACAATTTCGATGTAAACATTAAATAAGAAACTTCAACTTCCTAGCTTAAAACATATATTTCTTTAGTTACATTTTTATAGAGAGGCAGTTAAACCTAATTCCAGAATTTTCTTTCATATTTAGAAACATTTCAGATTTAAAGACTTTTTGGGGAATTTCAAAGTTGAATTTTCATAACTATACTTACCCTAGTGTACTTCGTATATACGAGAAACTAATAATAATGCATAAATCCTAATCCAACAGGCATTTCTTAAAATTTGAATTCCAGAAATTACTTTTACGATCTAA
This sequence comes from Argiope trifasciata, assembly GCA_026543055.1. Classification (NCBI taxonomy): domain Eukaryota; kingdom Metazoa; phylum Arthropoda; class Arachnida; order Araneae; family Araneidae; genus Argiope; species Argiope trifasciata. The sequence goes on along the minus strand of JAPMOQ010055418.1, from coordinate 25,919 downwards.
AAACATTCAAAATGAAAAGAATATTGATCAAAACTTTAAAGTGGAATTTTCAACCAATTACTATATATATTTTTTTCAGAATATGCTTCGCATTTTCAAGAAAATAAAAATAATTAATAAATCGTTGCTTCTCTAAAAAGCATCTGTTGGAATTTGAAAACATTTAATTTAGTTGGCTCTTTGTTGCGAAAAAATCGCTTCCATCATTCAAAAGCAACCTCTATCAATTTTAATCAAGAAAAAAAGTTCAAATTCCCGAGACTCAATCAATTTAGGAAATACTGCTAATGATGAAACATCTTCTGTATCACGTCCCAACCTAACATATCCTATTTTTCCTCACACTAAAGCGTGATGTGATCAAAAAAACTTATTTCAGATGTCTCCATTTTCCTCTTTTTTATTTTACTGTTGAGTCTAATATCTTCCATAAAGAAACTAATCTTAAATCGTAATAAAGAAGCACACTCCCTAACTGATATCTCTTGGCCGAACAAAATAAAAAAAGGGATCCACTTTATTACATCATTCCATCTACTCTTGTTCCATTCTACCCATCTGTTTTTGACCATTTCTGAGTAGAGAAGAGAGTTCACAGCAGTTCGACCCGGATATCAATCAATTCCAGGAACGGAAAAAAAAAGCGTTGGGATCAGTGATGATAAAACGCTTTTGAGTTGCCCCAGTGGAATGGGAGACACGCTGAAAAGCCAAACCAATCTGTGGCGCCATCTTTTTTTCGCTAACGATTTTTGACATTAATTGTAGTACAGGATAGGCTGTATGATGGCGGGTTTTAAGAAATGTAAACCAATAAGAAGTAAGAAATGTAAACCAATCTGGAGCGCCATATTGTTTTTCTCTGACAATTTTTGACATTAATTGTAGTACTGGATTGGCTATATGGTGGCGCGATTTATGTTGCAACAATGGGATAGATAGACATAGTAGAATTTAAGTGGTAAAGCTTGGAGCATGGGACAACATTTTGAATTGTTTTTGTATATTATGAAAAACCATTGGAATAAATAGTAAACTTCATTAATGTTTGCTTCGTCTATATTTTGAATGCTACAGGCTTGCCGCTTAGAAATATTTTATCGAAGTCTTACTTATTTTTTTTACTTTTTTGTATATTTAGTATAAAGAAAATATAGTAATGATCAAACAATTTGAACCCGAGATTTTGAAGAATGTTCATGTTATATATTTTCCTGAAAAATACATTTATAAAAAATATCTGGTTACTAGTCTATCTGAGGCAAAAATAAACCTAAAATGATTTGAGCTACAAGGTGTAAGTTTGGTGTAAGGACTTTCTAAGAAATGTGAACCACTCTGGAGCACCATATTTTTTTCACTGATAATATTTAACTTTAATCGTAGTACTGGATAGGCTATATGTTGGCTCGTTTTATGTTGCAACACTGGGATAGATAGACATAGTAGAATTTAAGTGGTAATATTTGCAGCATGGGACACCATTTTGAAATGTTTTTTTATATCATGAAAAACCATTGGAATAAATAGTAAACTGCATCAATGTTTGGTTTCTCTATATTTTGAATGTTGAACGCTTGACGCTTGGAAATATTTTATCGTTTTTTTGCTTTTCCGTACTAGGCCAAGGTAGCCTAGTTGGTAGAGCGTCAGTCTCGTAACCGAAATGTAGCGAGTTTTGTCCTCGTCTCGGCCATAGACCGTGGTATTGTGAATGGCAGTTAGAGCACGTTAAATATGTCGTGATGCAAAGTCCTCCAAGTTCCCATAGCTAATTATACCTCCGGGGGGTATTGTATCAGTTAGGAGTTGGTCTCTTATTTGTATCTAAATACTGAGACGGATGTATGAATGAGTTTGACCGCTCATTAAAAAAGCCTGTGTGATGTGTTTGAGTTAAGTCGTACTTTCACCTTAACGGTGCCCGTTAACAACGAAAAGGTGCACCCTTCTACCGTCATTCAAAAGAGCAGCGCTCATTCAGGCTTGGTATGAGCAAGCGGTAGTAGATGCACCATCACCACTCTTTCGTATACCTTGTATAAACCAAGTATAGTAAAGTTTAAAAAATTGAACCCGCGATATTTAAGAATGTCCAAATTTTATACTTCCTTAAAAAATACATATTTAGAAAATGTCTATTTGCTTGTCTATCTAAGACAAAAATAAACCTAAAATGAATTGAGCTAAAAGGTTTAAATCTGGTATATGGACTTTCTAAGAAATGCAAACCAATCTGAAGCGCCATCTTTTTTTCCACACAGCAGATTTTTGACATTTATTTGTAGTACTGAACTGGCTGTGTGGTGGCGCGCTTTATGTTGCAACATTGGATCAGTGGATACTGTATATTTTAAATGGTAATGATTGTCGTATGGAAGGGCTTTATAGAAGTTTTAATAAATTTGTAAATCTATGCAATACAATGAATTTTTGTATATCACAAGATATCATTGGAATAAATACAATTGTAAATCCAAATTTGCTTGTGATATATATTGACTGTTGAATGATTGCCTAATGGAACTCTGTCACTAAAATCTCAATTATTTTTTAATGTAAATCTTTGAAAATCATCTCGAGAGATCAGTGGTATAGATAGTATTTCTTATTCAAGTTTTTTAAGCAAGGCTTTGGATGCTGAAGGCTTATTTATTTTTAATTTTTAATTTTTACTTGTTTCAGTTTTTATCAAAAATTAAATTGATCTTTTAAGTATTTTTTAAAAGGCCATTAAGAGGAATCAAGGAAACAAATGCTATTTTCTGTACAAGTGTTTTTCAGTAGTACTTTGGATTGCGAATACTGATTAGTAGGAATATTAATTTTTAATGAATAATATTTTTTATCAAAATTTAAATTGATCTTTAAAATAAATTTTTGAAACACATCATGGAGCAACTGCTGTTTTCTTTTCAAGCAGTATATTTGATGGCAAATGCTCGTTTGTTGGAATAGCTTTTATCAAAATTTGAATTGATTTAAAAAAGAAAAAATTAAGTACTGTGAGCTTTTTTACCCTACTAATGGTCACTACCATTTACTATTTTATTTTTTTCTGCTTTTTGGATGAAAAACTTTTGCATATTGAAGCAGATTTATCGAAAGCACTATATGGATAATAATAGTTTTATCGCATTTATTATATTATGATATTACAGACTATCGCATATCGCGAGAAAAAACAAACAAACATTCAATGATCACTGAATAATTGTTATTCTCCATCCACATTATTTGGCTATATTTGGAAACGGTCTTTATATATTTTTTATACAGTCTTTAGTTTAATAATGATTGTATAGTGTGCAAATAGTCAAACATTTATGTTTAATAGTTTCTTCTATAATGAATGAATTTGCATTTCTGACATTAATGTATTAATATAAACTTGCCATTTATAAATTCTAGTAAATTTTAAAATAAACGTACTAGTTAATATAACTTTTGTAGAGAGAAACTTAAAAACTCATGTGTATATATATGCATATAAGAGAATACATTCATCTATATACAAAATACTGAAATTTTTCGCAATGGAGAGATTATAAAAATTTTACTATAAAAATTTAATGAAGTTAAAGAGCTTTCATATAACTGTGAGCCTTATTAAAAGACAATGTCGAGTCCAAGTTAACACAGATAGGGGATGCAGTAGCTTCCGTGGATAAAGATCCCTGAGCATCCGAAGCCAGAAGTCTGACTTCTAGCTCAGATGAAGATGACACACACACACACACACACTCACATTCGCTTGCACAACCCCTTTTTACAGAGGGGACTCATTCACCATTTCACAGATACACAAGGGAAGAACAACCATGCCCTAACCAGGGAATCTCAGATCACGGGGACGCGCTGCCCCTAAGCCAGGAAGTAGGTGGTCTTGTTTCATGAAGCATTGTGATAGCGAAGTGCGATATTTAGGGAAATGAAAGCATATTCCACACACACACACACACACACACACACACACACACACACACACACATGTATATATATATATTTACAATAATTGTTTTTGAAGTTATTTAAGAAAAGTGCCGAAAATAATTTCTTACAAAAACAAGTTCAAACTGTGTATTCCCTCTCTCCAAAGTTTATGTGTGTTTATTTCAGTCGCTACAGAGCAATTTATTTTCCCTGTGGAATGTCAAGATGCATTTTTTTTTCTTTCATTATTATTTAAAATTGCAGAAAGTCATAAATAACCTTTTTTGATTAACTGTTTTTAGTTTAGTAAGTTATATTAACGTCCCCTTTTTGAATCGACACTACTACTATTTTAGGATGGACCTCGTAACTTTAAACCGCAGTCGGATGACGAGTAAGACACCTGATCTGCCCCCCCACTTCCAACTTTCACACCACACCAGCGGGAGGACATTTGAACTCGACGGATTTAACGTACACCAGCCCTCTTACACAGCGGTTCGGTGAAATCGAGCCTCAAACCTGCAATTTTTCTGTTCCGAAGCCGAGAACTTATCACAGCGGCCTTTTTTTCTGAATAACATTATAGTTTTAAGAATAGATAAACAATGCTTAATTGTTGACGTTTTAAGATTCATAAAGCTATTTAATTAAAAACGTATACATATAATACGAAACAGCAACAATGATTTTCTTAAAACTATTTCACTGATATTTTATTATTAATTGGTAATAATTTACTGTGTAATATGCTACAAATAAAAAAAAAATACATTTTATCGACATGCTGAAGAATAAAGAATCCGCCGTGCATATAATTTTCCCTTAGGCACAATAGGCTTTCGTAAGACGTTATTGTAAATGATTTATGCTTAATTAAATATAATTATTGTATTTAAGATATCAAATGTTTCCTTTCTTTATCTGATACTATGATTTATATACCTTACTTCGCTACAAAAACTGTTAATTAACACTAAATGATATCTGAAAAACGTCTCCATTGAACTAAAAAAATAATTATACGCTCTTTAATATTATTAACGCACTTTTATGCGAAATAAATAAAATTAGAGCCTTTTTTCCACCAAATTGAGTAGAAATGAAGATAAAGGCACATCGACATTTAATATGTGGATATGCTATTTCTTAATCATAGTAATAGCTACATTAATACACACACGCAAAAAAATATTTTGAGCTTAGATCTTAGAAGAAATCTATTTTTTTTTTTTCTTTTTCATTTCAACTTTATACGTATTTAATTTACTTATGCACCAAATCAATTATTTGTTCTTTTTTTTATCACTTAGTAGAAAAGAAACATTACTAAAGTGTATAATTAAATTTTGCTATCACAGGAGATATTTAATCAATATAATGATTCCAGAAATTAAAAAAAAAGTTCGCTAGAATCTCTTCACTTAAAATGAGATGTTCAGTCAATTTTATTTTTTCTAGCTATCTTATTTAACTAATTTATTAAGGTAATTTATTTAGCCTTTCGCAACTTACGATAAAATTTTAAATATGTTATCTATGTAATTTATTATTTTGATTAATAATCGTTCAATAGTATTGAAAATTTGATAAAAATCTATGATCCTTGATATTTTTCTTTTCATTTCTTTTATAAAAATAGTGCGTGCAAATTAACTTATCAACTTTTTCTTAACATTTTTCGTTGTCATTATAATAATATTATTACTACATAAGGTATTTTAAATACATTGTTTGTATTTTATTTTAAATATAAAATTCTAGAATGTTGTTACGTTTCAAGGATCAACATAAAGGGTAATCATAGTGAAAAATCCAGTTTAAAATGAACATAGAACAAAACTACTGGACCAAATGTTATCAAAATTAGTAATATTTTAAAGGAGGTAATTCTTCCAGGAAAAAAAAACCCTCCACCAAGGGAGAAGTGAATGCAATATTGTTAAGCAAATTAGCACATGAATGCACCAGTTTAAGATGTGTGAATCGTTTCTGAAACGTGTTACAAGGAAAGTCCACCATTTTCTGAAAGCAAAATATAACGCATTGCTTTATTTTCATCAGCAACTTTTAGCATATCAGGAAGAATGTTACGCACACTTAGGTACATCGCATCTTTCCACCAATTGTTTTAGATTTTCACTAAAAAAACAATGCTTTTAAAATAGCACATTCCGAACATGGTTTTTTAACACGTTTCAAAAACAATTAAACACATTTGAAACCGATGTTTTTATGTCGTATTTTGCTTATTTCCTTCTCCCCTTCCTGGTGATAATTTTTTTTAATTTTTTTAAAATTTATTTTTTGGCAGAAACACCTCCTTTAATCTATTGCCTAATTTGATAACATTTGGTTCGTAATCTTTTTATTTATGACTATTTTAAAGTGGAAATTTAATCATAACCAATTTGTATTGATAATGATATTACAGGTAATTATACTGATGCGTGCATTTCCATTAGAATTTGTTTCAGAACAATTTATTTTATATTTGAAACATAAATTTTAATTTCATTAATTTTAAACATCCAAAATATTAGGAAGGAATAAAATGTCTGTTTAAAAAAACTTGGGTAAAAATTTCATTTGGAATTTTAATATTTTTAAATTTCTGTAACATTTATAAAAATTTGATTGATTTGCTGCAGATATATAGTATTAATTGTTAATTAAACTATTTATTTTTCCTGAAAAACTTTCTTAGTGATAAAAATTATTAAAAAAATCTTTTTTTTTTATTTTTATTTCGTGAGAACATGATATTGTTTTGAAGTTCACATAGGCAGTGAATAACTGAAGTTCGAAATCACGTATGTTAGGAATTAACTATAAATGGCAATATTCGTCAACATCTTTCAGTCGCATGTATTTTTTACCACATTTACCAGCATTTCATTATTATTACATGAACTATGACATCATAGCTGTTATTTTTATCTAATGTAATTTTTTTGGAGGAAATTAAGAAATAATTTTTATAATATGCTCAAAATATCTTCACCTGCTTTTAATGACAGTTTTGATGAAACTGTTCCCCCACTGGGGAAATATCATTTCATTCATTTTTAAGTGGGAAACAGTGACTCATGTTCTAAGATTAATTCTTTACGAAACTGTTTTATGATCTCAGAAATTAGAAAATAGCAGTTTGTGTTCACAAATATATTGATTTCTTAAAACTTCTCAATAAATTAATATGATTAATAATTTATTGTTAAATAATTTATCATTTCTAAATAGCATATATATCTGATAAGAGAGAGAGGGGGATAATGGAGTGGGTTAGAGACCGTTAGAGTAGTCACGTGTTAGTTTCAAACTGATTTAAACTAATCAATGACTTAAATAAATTAAAGGCCTTATCACACGGTGAAATTTCGCCGGCATTTTTTCGTTTCTACCCTCAAAAACCGGTCGAGCAAGTTTCATAATCGACAACTCTTTCGAACCAGTTCGAAAATGTTGTCGAAATATTGTCCGCAAACGAAATTCAACCAATCATGTGAAAGTTTGAAGTGACGTCACACAAGTGACGTCACTTCCTTGTCGTTTGCTGATGGAAAGTGCCGAAGATATTTTGCCGTGTGATAAGGCCTTAAGACAAATAACGACAAGAAAAAGTAATGTTCCAACAAGATAATTAGAAATTTGAGATTGTAGATTACATTTTTTTACTTTTTTCTAAAAGCATTTTATATTTATATCAATTTTTTTAAGCAATTGGACAACAATTACTTTTTTAGCGTCCTGGCCTACGGGTAGCGTGTTTTCTCCGAATTTTGGGCCTTCAGGGTTCGAGTCCTGGCTGGGGCAGCTGTGATCTTTATCCTGTGCTTTATCTGTGAGATATTTGAAAGAGATTTACCCCTCATCTCCTTCTCTAAAAAGAGGTTGGGCAAGCGAGTGTGTGAGTGTCTCATGTCATAAGCTAGATTTCAGACTCTGCATTTCCGTGCTAAGGGCCTTTACTTTCAGATGCTACTACACAAACTCATCTTAAATCACTGACTTTGTTTGCCTTTGGTAAGTGTCAAAGGTAACACCATACAATTACTTTTTAAAAAAATATCCATTATATTCTTTAAAATATAGCAATTTAGAGAAAATAAGTTTATCAAACTTGATCCATTATTTACACAAAATGCCGCGTTAATTGATCGAAAAACAAATGTAGTTTGTGAAATATCCGAAAAGATTTAACGTCAAAGTTTGGAATTACCGTTTACTATAAAGTCATGGAGGAAAAACAAATAACCGAAGAATGGAAATAGATATATTTGAAGAAAAAAAAGAAACAGAAAGCATACTTTTGTTCATAAACAGCAATTCATAACTAAAATCACTCTACTGATACTTATCAAATTTGATCCATCACTTATGTGAAATACCACATTAATAGATTGAAAAATTAATGTTTGTTAAATCTGAGAAAATATTTTACGACAAAGCACGAAATTACCATTTGCATTAAGATCATTTAAAGTTAATTTTCGCAATAAATCCCAAAACCGGATCAAAACTCATTTATAAATATATGTAAAACCTCTCTTTGTTTAGCATCTTTCTCAGATAAAAGAGCAGCTGATTATAACTACTGACTTCATAATACCTAAATGTATATTTGATTAGTGGCGTTCTTCGTTATTCTTTATGCATAACCACGCTGATTTTAACCTGTTGCGCCTTGGTAATTATGGAAATTCGCGTGTGAAAGCGGAATGTAGGTTAATGGGCTGCATTTTCGTTGCTTAATTTTAATCTGTATAATAATGCGACTCCGAGTGGAAAGTTCTCTCTGGGAACAAGTCAAAAGATCTGAGTTGAATAATTACTCATTAATGGCGGAAGACCTAATGCAGCTCTGAAGTCCATAGTATAAATCATACTGTTGTAAAATTTATAGCGTATTTTGGAAGTACTCGTTTGTATGAATTTCATGAGAAAAGTTTTGAAATCTTGCCGTATATATGGAACGAATTAGAATTAAAATTTAATCATATTATGCGGAAAGTAAGACGTAAATTCAAAATCTGGATCATATGTTCTAGAAAAGAAATAAATAGGGAAGTCAGGCAAATAATTTACTAAATATTTTACTTTATCATATACGTTGTACGAAAAGAAAAGATATTATAACCGTAAAAATAAATCAATCTCGAGATTTTCATGAATCTCTTTATTTCAAACCTCTTCAGGTCTAAATAATACATTCTCTCTTATTATGAAAGAGATAACTCAAAAGTCCCTTGAACTAGATGGGTGAAATTTGTAAAAGGACTTTTATCATTCAAGATATTTTTAAGCAGATGACTTATGAAAGTAGATAACTAACTCACTAATGAATTTTAAAGCACATGAGCATCAAGGTATTAAGATGCGTAACTTCAGTATTGTCAATTAAACTCATTGTTTTTGCTAAGCCCATTCCTACAGCTCTATAGTTTAATGGCAGACAATTATTGCACACAATTTTTTGTTATTAAAATATAACAATAGAAGTTTTATCATTAAGGCTGTTTTCAGGAAAGGGATTTGGATTGCAACAAAATAACTCATGAATGAATCTGAAAACCCATATCAAGGTATTAAGATGCGTAGCTTCATTATTGTCATTTAATTACATTTTTTGCTAGGACCATCCCTACAGTTATTACAGCCTTAGTAGAAGACATTCATTGTATGTTATTAAAATATCACAATATTGTTTATCAAGTAATATAATATATCCTACAATATTTTTAAATATTGTGCTACCTGAGCGATTAAAGAATTAATGAAATATTCAAGAATTACATATCATATTTACATACTTGAAAACGCAGTTAAATAATCCTCTGTAGCGTCTAAAGTATTATTCTTTCCATTAATGCGTTGCCACAACAACCTATTTAATGATTTTATGTTACTATCGATCAATGTTAAGTAACATTCATTTAATATGTGATTCCTGAATCCTGATCGCATTCATTCACTGAAGTATTATTTTTGTTTCACGTTCATCAGCGGAAATGCAAGATTTATTATTGTGATTTTAAAAAGATTATCCTCTTCGCACTTTTTCTTAGGATGTATCTAAATATTTTTGCTTATATGTTTTACCGAGTTGGCAACAATAAATTGCTTTTTTAATTAATTTTTACTTTGGTTTCTGTTAATAAGGCTGTTGTGTTTCGTAGAGTAGATGTTATACCAAATGATTTAACTTGCTTAATTCTCTGATATGCATTTCATAACATCAAATATCTCTACAAACACTAATGGTTTTGAAATAAAGAGATAATCAATTTTATTTTGAACTACTGCACCACTATTTTTAAGTTTCTAATGTACTACATACATATTTTAAAATCATTTAATGGAAGTTAAAATAGTGATTTAATATTGCCGAATGCAAATAAAGAATCACTCAGATGAAAGAACAAAAGATGATCAATGACAAAAAAACTTTTAGATTATGAAGAATGATTAACCATGGCTATATTATAAAAAGTTAGGAGAAAATTCCGGAAGATATCATTTTTAAAATTTAAACATTTTATTTCTGTACAATATTTGAATCAATATTATTATTTAAAAATATATTGGGGCATTCAATGTAATATATCAATCAACATTATCATTAAAAAGTATTATATACAAAAAATATATATTCTGATATAAGGGCATTTACACTGAAGTGACAAAAGTCATGGGATGACTGTTAATATCTTGTCGGTCCTCCTTTTGCCCGGCGAAGTGCAACAACTCGACGTGTCATGGAGTCCACAAGTCGTTGGAAGTCCTCTGCAGGAATATTGAGCCATGCTGTCTATATAGACGTCCATAATTGTGAAAGTGTGGATGGTGCAGGAGTTTGGGCACGAACGGACCTTTCGATGATGTCCCATAAATGCTCGATGGGATTCATATCGGGCGATCTAGGTGGCCAGATCATGCGCTGGAATTGTCCGGAATGTTCTTCAAACCAATCGAGAACAGTTCTGGCCCGGTGACATGGCGCATTGTCATCCATAAAATTCCCATCGTTGTGTCGGTACGTGAAGTCCATGAATGGCTGCAAGTGATCTGCAAGCAACTGAACATAACCATTTCCAGTCAATGATCGGTTCAGTTGCACCAGAGGACCGAGACATGCCATGTAAAAACAGCCCACACCATTATGAAGCAACCACCAGCTTGAGCAGTGCCTTGCTGACAGTTTGGGTCCATGGCTTCGTGGGGTCTGCACCACACTCGAACTCTACCATCAGCTCGTAACAACTGAAATCGTGACTCATCTGACCACGCCATGGTTTTCCACTGGTCTAGGGACCAGTCGATATGCTCACGAGTCCAGGAGAGTCGCTGCAGGCGATGTCGTGCTGTCAGTAAAGGCACTCGAGTCGGTCTTCTGTTGTCATAGCCCAAGGAAGACAAATTTCGCCACACAGTCCAATCGGACACGTCCCTCGTACGTCCCACATTGATTCCGGCAGTTATTTGACGAAGTGTTGCGCGTCTATTAACATTGACCATTCTACACAGACGTCGGCGGTCTCGGTCGTTAAGTGCAGGTGGTCGCCCACTGCGCTGTCCATGATGGGATGTGATGCCTGAAATTTCATACTCTCGGCACACTCTTGTTACTGTGGATCTCGGAATGTTGAATTCACTAACGATATCCGCAATGAAATGACCCATGCGTCTAGCTCCAACTAACATTCCACGTTCAAAGTCTGTTAATTCTCGTCGTGACGCCATAAATCACGAAAAACCTGTTCACATGAATAACTTGAACACAAATGAAAGCTCTGGAAAATGAACTGCGCATTTATACTTTTTCGCTGTGATACTACTGCCATCTGTATATTTACATACTGCTATCCCATGACTTTTGTCACTTCAGTGTATATCTTTTCTCTAAGCTATATTAAAATTTTGAATCAACCTAACATAGCTCTTAAATAAATTTTTATAGTACATGTTTATTGCACAGTGATTGCCAATTAACTATGACCAAATAGTGCATCGTTCAAACTCACTCGAAAGCGCAGAAATTAAATACTTCTTGCCGAAATGATTTTTTTAAAATTGTTGACAAAATAGAATAAATAAATCAATGTATTAAATTGGCGATAATATATGGGTAAATTTCAAAGAGAAAACATTAAAAGTATAAACAAATAATAATTTGTTTATAAAAAATATTGATTCAATTTATTTTAAAGTCTTCTTCTTTTATTAATGAAAAATTGAGTATTTAATTAATCGTTATTTAAAATGTTATTAATATCTCAGGATTTATGAGCAGAGTTTTCACAAATAATGTAACAAATATTTTATTTGGCCAATCAGCTACTGGTGGTTTTTAAAAGCGTCTGCTTTAATTGATATTTTAATTTAAGAACATATCAGATAGCAAAATAGAAAAAAAAAAGATTTTGTTGTAATAGTATTGCAAAAAGAAAGAAATTCAGATGATAAAAAGATATGTTATATAGAAAGGAAGTAATTTTGAGGTTAAAAAATTACTCCCTATTAAGATTTTAATCTTGAATTGAGACTGGTATATCATCTAGTGTAGAATATGCTTTCTTATTCGTGAATTTTCTGTTTATCCAATTATAAAAATACTTGTTTCAATAAATATTAAAATTTGTTTATTTATCAGTTCAAAATAATTGAAAATAAGGTCAAAAGCCTTCATAAGGCAACAAATACAATTTTTTAAAACTTATTAAACATTTTGTTCATGATTAAATTTACACAGACCAAAAATGGAGTTTTCCAGTTTGGATTTTGAGAATTATACTTAGACCGGTAAAAAAATTTCGCTGACAGTAGCAGTAATGGGCCATAAAACGTTCCACCCAACAAAAATGGGCCTCAATGATTTTGGGCAATGAGCGCTAAAAATTGGAAAAGTAATATCGATACGATGATGGGAGATTGTTTCTGATACAGCCCAGATTGAATCGATGACGGAATGTAATGCTTAAAATACTTTTCTCGCGGTCGTATATTTGGGCCGAAATCGATAATTCCGGTATTAAATGAAATCATATCGAAATAAATGCCTATCGGATCCACACAGTGCTGTAAAACAAAATGTGAAATACTTTTATCGATCTTAGAAACTTGTATCGCGATTAAGTAGTTTGGGCCATCAAACGTGGGAAGATTTCACGCCGTTTAAGTACGGTTAATGATGCATAGCAAATTCATGTTTCGAATTGCTTGGTGTTTTATTTCTTGTTGCCATTAAATGAAACAAAAGATGATTGGAATAGAATTGTGGGATTTAAGACAATTGGAAGCAGTCACACACATGAGAACCAACTCTTAAATGTATATTTATAGATATTTATCGCAAAACAAAAACAATTCTATTACATATTTTTTTCAAGTATAAATATTGTATTAATCAATTGAATGAAATGATGATAGTCATATAATGGTGCATAGCAAATTTATGTTTCGCATTGTTTAGTGTTTTATTCATTAAACGAAACAAAAGATGATTGGAATAAAATTGTGGGATTTAGGACATTGGAATCAGTTATACACATTGGAATCAACTCTTAAATGTATAATTATAGATATAGAACTTAAAATATTAGAAAAAGTTCTATTACTTAATTTTTTCAAGTATAAATATTGTATTTATAAATTCAATGAAATAAAAATAATAATTTAACGACGTATAGTAAATTCATGTTTAGAATTGCTTGATGGTTTACTTCTTGTTGCCATTAAATGACACATAAGATGATTGGAATAAAATTCTGGGTTTCGAAATATAGGAAGAAGGTACACACATGAGAACAAAAATGTATATTTATAGATGCTGATTGTAAAATATCAGAATAAATTTTATTGCATATCTTTTTCCATGTCTAGTTATTGTGTCAATTAGTTGAATGAAAGGATGATAATCATTTAATGATGCATAGCAAATTCATGTTTCGTATTGCTTGGAGTTTGATTTCTTGTTGCCATTAAATGAAACAAAAGATGATTGAACAGAATTGTGTGATATAGATTGGATGCAGTTACACATATAAGAACCAACTCTTAAAGGCATATTTAAATATATGACTGTGATCTCAGAATATTACAAGGAGCTCTGTTGCACTTTTTTTAATCTAAATATTATCGTAACTGCAATTCTTTCTCAAGGAAAACCCTCCAATAAGCTTAACCCCCCCCCCCAAAGAAAACCTATATTTTTAACCTAGAAAAGGGGCTAATTCGATGGAAAATTAAACTGAATACTGATAAAACTGAAACGATCACTTTCTTTAAAAAGAAAAAAAAAATGGACTAAAATTAAATTATATAAAACTGAAATGAGCTGGAAAAAAGAATTAAAGTATTTTAGAATAATACTCGACAGAATCCTTAATTACAAACCCCACATAAATGGTACCAGAGAAAAATATAATCTTGCATTCAGATCTCAATACCCCCTAATTAGTAGGACCTCCGGTCTCTCTCTCGACAGCAATGTATTAATTACTCAGCATACCTTAGACAGATTCTCACATATGCTTGTCCGGTCTGAGTAGCTACTGCCAGGACAAATATACATAGTAAACAGAAATATAGCTCTGGAAAACAAAACGTTGTGAATGATTGGAAATGTGAACGTCTTTCACAGAAATGAGGATATCCTCAATACTCTTAACATCCCACCAATAAAACAATTCATGATAAAACTAGCTCAAAACGTTTATGGTATTATTAACATTGATAACCCTATTCTAAAAAAAATTCCTAAAATATCACCACTATGAAATCTCAATAGACACAGACTTCGCTGCACTGTCGTTATCTGAACCTAATCCTGCCTTCTTCTCCCTCCATCAAAACTTGAAATTCCTAAACTGATTTTACTGCTATTACTTTGTTTAAAAACTCTTTTATTATTTATTTTCTCCCTCAAATTTATTTAGAACCAACTAATCATTAATTGAAATAGCTAAAACTATGATGCACACTATAAACAAATAAGATCAGTTCCAAAGTCACTTAAATCATATCCTCCTAGACTAACAGATGGTGAGGTCTGCTGTCCCAATGAACTGTAACTCATGGACAACTACTCACTACTAAACTGTCTCCTCACCATCATACTACATTTTCTTCCCCAGGTCATGTGACCAAATCCAAATAGCTTAATAGCTAATGTTCTCAGGGTTCCCAATCCAGGTCCTATAGTCACCCTCATACTGAGTAGAAGTGCTTAGAACTGGCACTCAAAAATGCATCCAAATTCATTCTCCGCAGATGATCAGGCCAGCTATCGAACCTAAGGACTTTTTCAATCTCTTTCAGCTAACAGAGATCATGCCCCAATCCCAGAGGTTTGGCACTCCATTAACGATACCATTCCGTTACATGGGAGAGTTTCGACAAATACGTACAGGTACAGGTACAGGGTACATAAGTGTAGGGTGATTATAATTCTTTCCACTTTGAAATTTTCATAAAAGGAAAATTAAAGCCAAATGTTATCAGACTTAGTAATAGCTTAAAAGACTTCATAGGAATTTATTTTCCCCTAAAAAAGGATTCAAAAACTCACCACCAGAGGAAAAATGGAGCTGTATGTAATATTGTTAAATGAAATAGGACATTAAGATATCGGTTTAAAATGCGTTTACTCGTTTCTGAAACGCGTTACAAAGCATGTCCATAATTTCAGAAAGCAATGTTTATAGTGAAAATCTAAATAATTTTTCACTATTTAGGTTGATAATCGAAACATCGGTAATAGTTTATAGGAGGTCGTGGGAATTTCTTTTTCCCCTTAAAAGGGATTCGAAAACTCACCACCAGAGGAAAAATGGTGCGGTCTGTAGTATTGTTAAACAAAATAGATCATGTATTCGTAGGTTTAAAATGTGTTACTCTTATCTGAAAAGCATTACTAAGCATGCTCATTGTACGTTATTTCAGAAAACACTGTTTATAGCGATAGTCTAAACAATTTGGTGGAATCAAAAGATGCGCTATGACCATATTTGCGCAACATTCTTCCTGATATGGTAAAACTACTGTTAATATTGCAGTTCTGCAATTTGACCTGCTTTTAGTAAATGGTGGATGTCATTTTGAACATTCTTTATAGCACGTTTCAGAAATGGTTTAACCCATTTTGAATAGATGTCTTCATGTCTTATTTTTCTTAACAATACTGCATATAGAGCCATTTCTCCCATAGTATTGAATTTTTTTGGGAGTACAGAAATTTCCATGATCTTTAAATTATTACTAATTTTCATCACATTTGGTACAGTAGATTTCCTTTTATGACTATTTGCAAGTGGAACATTAATTATAACAATCCTGTACTACAAATACATTGAAACTATTTTTTAAATATCTGTGTTATATTAATCCGATTCTAGCAGACTATATGTATAAATTTTTTACGAAACATATAATTTGATACTTAACATGACATGTATATTTAAATTGATTGCGCATCATTCATCAAAATTTGAGTAGAAATTTTTTTTTCAATTTTTTGCTTTTATACTGATTTATCTTTTTGTATAATACATATAAAATGCCTTTAAAACCCCATTTAGGTTTAATACAGAAAAAATGCGCAACTAAATAAGAAGAAAGTTTTGCTCATAAAATTTCACTATTCAACCATTAAGATAACTTCCACGCAAATGGTTTTAAAACGTAGTCAAGACCTTGTTTTTATAAGAGAAAAAGCTTCTTTATTTCTCATTTTTGCTTTTTATTTTTATCCCCTTCATCATTTCGGCTGAAAATAATTCTCCCCACGACTATGCTTTTCAATTTATTTTCCGTGTTATCGATATTTTATTTTATTTATATTTTTTTTCCTGTCATATCCTTCTCTCGTGAAATGAGATTGCTATTGCGTTGATGTAATTCATAATCTTGTAATCAAGTTTCTTCAAGTTTTACGTTGATTTTTGTGGTAAATTTTATAAAACTCTTGCTTATTTTTAGGAAAATCTTGAGGATAGATTTCGGAAAAAATAAAAAAATGGAAACAACTCAAAATAATTTTATTTTTTAATTTTTTCTAGATTATTTCGTGAATTGGTTTACTTCAAACTGTAATTATGTAAATAAGAAATTTGATGTTACTTCTTTTAAAATATCGAATATATAAATGATGAAATTTGTTTTAATGTTTCTAATAAAAATAAATAATCTGAAAAATTATCTCAGACTAAATTACAGAGGAATCAAAGGAAAATATCATATTTCAAAGCATTAAAGTTACAATAAAAGCAACTATTTTAATCATCTGTTTTTTAAATATGGTGCAACATTCTCAAACAGGGCAGAAATTATCTACTGTAATTAATACATAGTTTCAAAATTTACTCACATAGTTATGGTAAAATGTATTTAGTCGACTTATGCGGTGATTAACTGTTTGAAACATGTTATTATTTGGGCCGCGGTAGCCTGGTTGGTAGAGCGTCAGTCTCGTAACCGAAAGGTCGCGAGTTCTGTCCTCGTCTTGGCCAAAGACCGCCGTGTTGGCTAATGGCAGTTGGGGCACGTTAAATATGTCAAGACTTCAAAGTCCTCCAAGTTCCCATAACAAAACGATACCTCTGGGGGTACTGAATCAGGGATGAGTCGGTCTCTGATTTGGATCTAAATTCCGACTTGCTGATGGATGAATGAGTGTATGAATGAATTCG
>JAPMOQ010055392.1:0-21380 GCA_026543055.1 Argiope trifasciata | reverse complement strand
TCAAAATATTAAAATATTAATTTAATAAAAATATAATTGTTTAGAACAGAGCAAAAATTAGCTCACATAAGTGATGGGACACCATTAGATATGCAACAAAAATCGTCTGAAATAAACAATAAAAATATTTTTGGGGGGTTTTATTTTTACTCAAAAGCAATTGGCAATAATTTATAAAATCGTCTGCAGTATTTCTCTCCAAATTGCTTTGGAAGTTTTGTGTTTTTAGCTCTGTGCAGCTATGAATGCTAAACGAAAAAAAACTTCGCCTGAAATTCGAAAATTAGTTATTAATTTGCATATTGAACGTGGAAAATCTATTAGAGAAACTGCTGAAACAGTTAATCTGAGTCATTCAACAGTTTTCAACATCATTAAATGATATAAAAAGAATCATATGATTCAGGATAAAAGAAGACCTGGCAGACTATCAAAGCTATCTAATGGATCAAAGCGAATTATCGTTCGAATTATTAAAAAAAAATCCAAGAATGAGTGCTCCTAAAGTTGCTGCCGTTTTACAAGCATTTTATGGAGTAATTGTTAATCCTGAGACTATTAGATGAGTAATTCGATCTGCTGGATATCACGGTAGAGTAGCCAGGAAAAAATTCTTCGTAGGTAAAAAGAATAGAAAACTCAGACTGGCATTCGCAAAATCCTACATAAATAAGAATTCTGATTTCTGGAATAAAGTTATATTTGCTAAAGAGAGTAAATTTAATATATTTGGTTCTGACGGTAGAATCTTGGTGTGGAGAAAACCCAGGGAAGAATTTCGTAAAGAGAACTTGGTGCCAACAGTAAAACATGGTGGAGGAGGTGTTATAGTATGGGGGTGTATGTCGTCCGCTGGAGTCGGTAATCTTGTTTTTATTGACAATATAATGGATCAGTACAAATATATCGACATTTTAAAGAAATTTTAAATCTTCAGCACGAAAATTGAATCTTCATAACGATTTTAAATTCTACCAGGATAATGATCCCAAGCACACTGCTTTGAACGTTAACTCTGGCTGCTGTATAACTGTCCTGAAATAATAAAAACACCACCACAATCTCCTGACTTAAATCCCATATAGAATATTTGGCAAGAATTGGAATCAGGAATTCGCAAACACACCATTCCTTCAAAACAAAAATTAAATTTGGTGCTTCAAGAAGAATGGGGTAAAATCACTCCATAAATCATAGAAAAATTAGTCAAATCCATCCCAAGAAGATTAAATCCTGTTTTAAATTTAAAAGGAAATCCAACAAAATATTAAAACCTTTTAAAAAGTAAAATTATGGATAAATATTTGATGGAAAAGTAAGTGTCCCATCACTTATGTGAGCCATTTTTGTGCTCCTTTCTAAATAACTGTATAATTTATTAAATTTATTTTAATATTTTGACAAAATGTATATAATGTAATAATCTTTACTAACTTTAAATATAAAATACACTCCAAAAAATGATATCGAAATATTATTTCTTACTTCCTTAATATTTCAGCATCATTGTAAAGCTATTTCAACAACTAGCTCTAATTTAATATAATTTAATATCTAGATTATATTATTCCATATGCATTTTATAAGATTTCGAGAAACATTCAGCATTTTATTAACGACTAAAATACAGTAGTACTTCACAGTAGTTTATTTCTCGCATAATTTATGTATTCAGAAATTTCATTTCAATTTAACTGGATTTTGAAAAATCAATTGTCTATTCTAACGAAACGTATTTATGACAATATTTTAAGATGGAAATTTTCATTATTGCTTCTAAAAGAGATTTAGATTAAAAGCTAGAGATCTGAAATTCTGAGAAAGGCGCTTTTAACATTTTATGTCCTAGAATTATCGAACAATTATGAAAACTGAGAAAGTAGAATAATTAACTTGATACATTTCCTTTCCACTGTATAGGGAAGTGATCTAATATTCCCATATTTCAAATTGCAGAAACAGTTGTACACAACATTCCTTACTACCTATAAATCCCACTTTTTTAATTTTTAAAACAGGGTTAAAACTCCATTTGATATAAAAAGTTTGTAAAATTGTAAAAAACCTTGGAACAAATAGAGGATTAGTATTAAGTTCAAATTTGACATTGAACGAAGCTAAATAAGTGTATTATTTAAGTAAAAAGGCTATTTTCAATCGTAAAAGTATGGTTCAATGAAAATAATTTCCTTTTGTTGAAACTGAATAAGATTTTTTGAAAACAAAAACTATTTTAACATAATTTATTAAAAGAGAACTTTCTATAAAGATAAATAACTTATTCTTCAGTGAATAGGAAAAAATGTGTTTAAAATATCCAAGCTAGTACTGAAAGTGGATAAAAATGAAAATGCCATGTACAGATACGCCAACAACATCGCAATAAGATACAGAAAAAAAAGAAGGAATTCAAAAAAAAATATCGCTTAACATTCCATTCAAAACCTTAAAAAAATCAAATAAAAAAGAAATAAAAATCAGTGTTTCGAAAAATCGTTTGGAACGGTAACGCAAAATAAATCGTCTGAAGTAGAGCGTTTATTATCTGAGGCGCTGAAGGGAATTTATGATACATTTCCTGACCTCACTGATACGGTGGTTTTTTTTACAGATAAAAATATGTTTTTGCTTTAAATGAGACTTCTGCCATACACTAAACTTCTGAAAATGATCTTGGAGAATTTTTACAGACGATATTTTTCTAACCTGAAAGCAGTTTGGGAAAATTGAAAATGTTTAGACGGTTCTTGGTTCCAAATTGACGAATAAATATAGCACTAGATTTTTTTAAATGGAATCTGAAAACGTTCCGCAGGAAATAACTATAAAATTGGAATGATATAGCTTTTATTGTCTTTAATATTGTATTATTTTTATTTCAGAAAGAAATATATGCCACTCTGTGTTTTAGATAAAGTTTAAAATGCTAGAGTGTGAACTGAATAATAATAAAGTGTTTTAAAAAATTCTAAAGCGTCTGAAAATGCATATTTTATTTAGTACCTTAATTAAACTTTTTATATTCGTGCTTTATAATGCGAAAGAGGTGCAAAATACTTCTATTCATTAAAAAAATATTTAAAATTTCAGAATGCCAGTTGGGTTATTATAAAATATTATTATAAAAGATTCTAAAATATTCCAAAATGTTTATTTTCTTTCATTCTTCTCATTTAGTTCACTTATTTAACTTTTTATATTCGTACTTTATTATATTAGAGACATACATAGCGCTTATATTTTAAAAATTGATTAAAATACCAGAATGCTAGTTAAAGTATAATAAAGTCTTTGAAACTAATTCTAAAATGTTTGCAAATGCATTTCACTTAATTCTTTTTATTTAATTCCCGTATATAATTTTTTATATTCTTATTTTATTTTTATAAACATTTTGTGCAATTTTCTATATAACGCTTGGTGTAGTTAAATGCTGATATTGCTAAGTAATGTTTAACTTTTAATATTTGATATAGGTTCGTTGTTACAGCTAAATTTATACTGATATGGTTTTGAAGATGTATGAACATGAATTAAATAAATATTTATTTGTTTACATTTTTAAATAAATGCTTTTTATATCTAATTGGGAAAATTTAAAACCAAATGATAGTTCTCACTAAAAACAACCAACCTACTGAAGTTTTCGAATGTTATAAAGATTTAAAAAAATTAGTAATATTTAGGGAAATGATTTCCCCCTTGTTTATTGTATGCTTTCCTGAATAATTTTTATGACAGTGAACTGACGAGTTATGGCATATTGTTCTTGGTCTCAATTCTGTTGAAATTTCGACCTTGATAGAAACCGAAAGCTCGTTGAATTTGACGTCAGTTGATGAGACACAGGAAAGAGATAAATGTATTCTGTATCTTTCTCATTTTATAACTATGGGTGGTCAAAATTGAGAGATAAATCTCAAAACAGTCAGCAATTATCTTTGAAACGGGGCATTTAGACAATTGAACTTGACTGAACCGAGCGAAAACTTTTCGCGTTTAGTCACTAACTATTCAAACTGAAAGTTTACTGAACGCTATGAATAATCTGCATTTTAATTAGAGGAAGAGACCATTGAAATTTAGAGGCTTTCAATTCAAGTATATTTTCATTACATGAAATAACAATTACCTAAAATTTTTAAATCTAAATTCTGTTTTAACAGATCTGAATATATGGAGAATTATTCTGAGTATATGCAGCATTATTTAGCTCGACGTAATGGTTCACTCTTTAAGATTTCAAAGGATGGCAATTCTGGACTATAACCTGGTTATAATATATACAATAAATCTTAATTTCCACCAAGTCATTCAATGTTGGAGTGTTGATAATTGTTCTATCACATAAATTTATGTGCCAAGTTGACGTTTTATGCTTGATTTTGTCTCGAGTTATCATTACAATTTTCATAAAAAATATAAAAAAATGCAACTCATATATACTGTATTTATTAAATGAAACAATTAATAAATACAGCTCTTACAAAATTTACTTAGAACATGATGTTGTTTTGGTTTGAGATTTTTGACAAAGGTTTGAGGTTTTAAAATGCTTAGACAACAAATAGACGATTTATCGTTTTTGAAGCATCAATTTTTTTACTCTCTGAATTCGTACGGGATTGTCATAATTAATTTAAATCGTTAACCAATTTAAACTGGTTTGAAGCAATTACAAGGCAAATAGATTATGCAAATGTTTATTATTTAAAAAACGATGGCGATTTCATTTTTTGTTAATATTTTTTAACTCCGATTAACTTATTATTTGCATTTGAAGGAAATGAATAAAATTAAAACATTCTTATATTTATGGAATTTTTTATTTAAACACTTCGCTTAATAACAATATCGCTCCCGATAAAATCATTTTCATGCTTGATATTAATTAAAATGTAGCAGTTCAAGTTCAAACTTAATTATTTTTCACAAATGACCACCATTTAAATATATGCTACTTTGACAAACACTTAAATCGAGGGTAAATAAATTTATCAAGTTTTCAATCAATTGCTGAAATTTTGGCGTTTGGAATTATGTTTAATATTAGATATTGTCGGAATCTAAACACACATATAAACGAACGCATTTTTAATTATATACCTACTTTTTCTGTATAATATTTTAAAATGCAAAATATTTCTATCGTCTTCCACTTTATTATTATTAAAATAATAAAAATCTGATGCATCAAAATACTTTTAGAATCTCATCAATTGGAAAATTGTTATAATTCAAACTATTTTTTAAACCCTAAAAAAATATCCCCCCTCCCTTAAGTTACTGAATTTTTTACAGAATGTCACAAAATTTATTTAAATAATGCGAATGCTAACTTAAATATGTGTTTATGAAATTGAATGTAATTGAAGTTGAAGTGAAGTGAACATTAATATATATCTGAAATTCAAAATAAATAACAAAATCGGAAATCAGTTTCCAAGTAGTGGTATATAATCATATTAGTTTTATGATGAATATAAGGAAATAAAGGATTTTTTCTAAATCTAAATTACTTTTTCCAATTTCTTTAATCTTTTAAGATCAATTTTCTAACCGAATTCGAGTTCCGACATTCTATTTCACCACACAATGTTATATGCAGACAACAAAATATAGTTTATGAAATGAAATGCATTTTCAATCAATTAGTTAAAACATTTGTTAATTCCTTATAGCATATATAAGAAAAGTTATGTATAATTTTTTTAAAAAAACTCGAATTTCTATAATGTACGATTTAAGCATTTAGCTTTTGAAACACACTTATGAAAGCAAATGTCATATTTTCTACTTAAAAAAAAGATTTTTTATGTCGTCAGAAAAATTTGATTAATTATTAATTATACTATCTAATTTATACTATACTATAGAAAAACATACTATCTAATTTCATTTATAAACTATCTAATTCATCATTATCTAACAGTATACCTGAAACAAATTTAGATTCGCCAATTTATATTTTGCTGCAATTTTGAATTTTAATTTTTGTATTCTTTAATTTGGATACGGATTTTTGTATAAAAAAAAAACTTTCTATTGAAACTATTTTACCGAACTAAATACTCAAAAAATCCACAATATTAATTAACAAGTGTCTTAATTCTAGAATAATGAAAAGCCCCCTCTTAAAAAAAAAGAAATTCGAGAATCACCATTCATCGAATTCTAGAACCATCATCTAGAAACTTCAGTCAGCTGATTAAAGAACCACCAAGCTTGAAAAATGTTTCTAAACCCATTCATCGGCTCTCGAATCATTCATTTGTGAAAAGATATTTGTAAAAATCGAGACAATCTTTCACGAATGCCCTCCAAATCTTTTGCAGAAACAAAGAATTCTTAAAACAATGGATTAAATATTCAAAAATAAAGAAATTGGGCATTAAATGTTCCTTCTCTCCTTTCAACCATTTTGAGTTGTTCGAAATTGATGGGAGTAATTCATAAATCAAAAGAGCATAATGAAATTGAAAGTTTCCGTTTGGATATGCTCACGATTCTTCTCAACTGTTTTTTAGTCTGTTATATAAATAAATCATTCGAGTGCAACTATCGTCTGCTTATTATTTTTTTATGCTTTGTTATTTTATCAGTATTCTTTCAAACACTTTTCTTTTTTATTGTTCGTGAAGTAGGTTTGTTATTTCTTTTTAATATTTCGTTATTACAAAATGGAAGAATTTTATATTTTTTTTTCAGTAGTATCTTCATGCAGTGTGGTTCCTTTGTTAATCCCAAGAGAATTGAATTGCACAAAACGTTCTCGTATACCAGCACAATGCGATTCTTTGTTTTATAATATAGGAATGTAAATCGGATATTAATTTTGGGGGTTTTCATTTTAACAATTTATGTGTGAAACTCAGTACATATCTAAGAATCTGATAATTTCACCACATATCAGAATCATCCATCTCCCTGCCAAGTTTTTAGGTTATCACTCGAATATACTGACGGACGGAAGACAATTAAAATGTCTCCTGATCTATATAATTTTAAAATTAACGGATGTATAGTATTTTGATGTTCAGACTGCATACTAAATTTTATTGATCTATTTGGTATATTTTTAGTATTATATTCACAGACAAATATATAATTTAAATAAATTACATATATAGTGATTTATACAATTTATGAAGTTCAATGTTTGCTGAATATCTAATTTCAAGGCCGAGAAAGTGCATTTTTATGTATATTCCTAAGAAACATGATATACAATATGCTGTATTAAATGATATGGTAATGTTTAATATATTTAATGACGCATAATATTTTTATGTTCTATGTAACAATGACTTTTCCTAGGTTTATTGAATGATAAATTTGTTAATGATATATTCAGAAATGTTACATTTCTATTACAAACAAAACAGTACCTAGTTTTAGCATGGACTTGCAATATTGATCAGACGATATAGAATGTTACTCGAGCCATGAATTATGTCCCCAAAGTTCTACATCATACAGAGGGGGAAGGGGTCGTTTGCTTCTCGGCTTCCATTAAACCTGCATGACGCCCATGCATATGATTGATGTTTCGTAGGACCGACAAATCTTAGTGGAAAAGTAGCCTTCATGTCCGTATGTCAAAACATTACCACTAATCCATCCATATTACCATAAAGCAGATTAAGCATCAGTATATTGATAAAACAAATGAAATTTCAAATATTTCAAAGAATGTTAGTCTATACTCATGAATATGATACTTTTTTTTATTAATCCTTCTGAAATATAATTTCCATGATAAGGAAAAAATCTGAGATTCTCCTCAAGAGTATTTTTCTAACTATCTGAAGTGTGTCCAATTTTGGTGGGTTACGATGAAACTTTAATTCATACATTTTTTTCAAAAATTAGATACGAGCGTAAAATTTATTTCAAAAACATATTCGAATCACTTCTTGTGAAAATTACATTTAATATTAAATGTATTTTCTTTCCTTTCCAAAAGCGCTTTTTTATCTGATTTTTTTTAAAAGATTTACATTCGCTTCTGAAAAAACCCGAATAAGCTAAGGAAGAATTGTATCGCTATAGATCGCAATGTATAGTTGAATAATGGACATTCTGCAAATATCGTGTGTGCATGTTTAAATATGAGGTATTTGTTCATGTACTACATTTCTGAATGTTGGATATAGAATTTCCCAATTACTGTTATTATTATTGGATTTATTCCCAATTAACTGGTACCCAGCTCGTTTCTGCAGCAGAAAAAATAAATTTGGAACTATCGTTTGGAATTTAAAATTACTGTCTTGTTTAATTAGGAATGATTGAAAGAATAATATTAATGCTCGTATCGGAAATGAATACATTCATTGAAATTGAGTGATATATAAATGAGAAGAGTAAATAATATTAATTCTATCATTTTAACTTTATTATTCAAGAATTTAGAGTTGGCATTTTGGTTTTTTTTTGTTTTTCCATCTTCATCAGAAACAAATAAATGCAAGTAATAAGTATTCAAAGTTTTAAAGCATTCGGATGAGCGATATGGCACTGTATAAGAAACATACAGACAATCATTCATTCTTATTTATAAAGATTATAGTATAGGTATATGTTAGAAATATGTAATGAACGTTTTTTCGCATTTTGATATGTATTTTAACTATCTCAACCTAAATGAAATTTATCTCTTCTTTAGTGAGGAATTCCACGAATATTTTCATACACGACTAATGTTTATATCAATTTAAAACTAAAGAAATTGGAAATTAATCTAGAAATTTCGGCTAAATCTAGTGGAAACATTTTTTTGATATCAGTTATTTGAAAAAAATTGGAATATAATGTGCACTAATATTTTATATTGTTAATAAAAATAAGCTATTTCCCTTTTTGTTTCACCTAGAAGTTTTTAATGAACACTGATAATGTCATGAATAATGACTAATGATTTCAAATATTTAAAAAAGGGCCAAAAGTAAGGTGAATTGCATTAAATAATGAAATTTATTCGGTAAAAATATAAATCATAAATTATAATTTTCCTGACAAAGTAGATTCCATAATTATTAAAAACAAAATTCGGAACATTTTAGTTAGTTAATTACTAATTAAAAATTTAGAAAATTCTCCCCAAATTTCTGATTTTTATTTTTTAAAGTATAATTGTCTAAATTTGTCAATTTTACATCAGAACAAATTAGAAAATTAACAGGTGCACTTAAGTTAAATTATTAATGTTGTAATCAATTTTGGACAAAGCACTACAAGAATTATTTACAGGAGTGCCTTGAATTGGAATGAAATTGGTACAGTTTGGCATAGTGTATTTTTTTAAATCAAATTAGGAAGTATTTTCAGAGTCAATAATCACCAATCATTACTTTATCTTCATTAATAAAAGAAGCATATTAAATACAGTTAACCACTTTTCACATTCTCCTCAGTTCTTTAAAGAAGTTGAAGTCTGTCAATTTAATTATTGACACAGAAATTTCGTAGTCTGAAATCGACAACTATTTTCTACTGACTGTCAAGATAGAATTCCCATGATTCTTCACTTCGAAAAAGTGCCCAACTATTCTAAGAAGCCATCATTCAAATCGAAGCCTCGAAACTTCGATTTTGGGAAAGTAGAAATTCGAAATTTATGTCTGGTCTGGTAAGTGAAAAAAATTACCATGACAGAATTTTTATTTGAACTGTCAGTCTTCTTAGAATTGAGATTTCAGAACGACAAAATGTTTGAATAATTTTTGTCCAACATGGAAAAGAATATATCTAGATTTCTACTGCTAGAAAAATTTAGTTTGCTAGCACGCTTTACCAAAAACATTTTAAGGTAGGTCTCTAACTTTATTTAGGTATTAGGTGCATGAAAGGTGAAATATAGAATAAATTTCAAATACATTTGTCTAAATCTTTATATAATGTACTTGAAGATTCAAGAAAAAAGATTCGATGTGTAGAAATTCCAATATTGAGAAATGTAAACTTCAAAATGTCCTTTTTCTCATGAAAGACATCTACGCATAATACTCTTTTTTTGGAGTAGAAACCTTTCAAAAAGAATTAAGTTATAACGAAATTTATCTAATTTAGATACGCTAGTTGAAAATAAAAATAAACAATTTTTTTGATACTATCCTTGCAGTATTTTCAATTACTTTCTTCCATGGTTTTATTTACCATCCCAAATTTAAGGATTTATAACACGAAATTTGGATTTCATATTTAGAGATTTCCATTTAAAAGTCACACTAATTACAAAAAAATGTAAAAGTTTGAAATAATTTAAATTAAAAATCTGTTTCCAAAGTAAGAAAGGAGTTTATTGAATGAGAAGCTCAAGCATTACCAAGTTAGTATTCATTATTTTTCCATAAAAACTTCAGAACAATTATTTTGGAAATAATTTTTCTCTAGCATTCTAAACAAAAAATCATTCTTTAAACTATGATGAAGTGAAAAGAATGGGGGAAATTCAGCGAATCCATATCTTTCAATTCCTGCAACTTAAACAGCTCAAAAAAGATGTTAAAATTTCTTAAATCAAAATAAGAACATTATGGAACTAAATTAGTTTATTTTCTTACAAAAAGGTTCCATTTATTTCTATTAACGTGTTTATAATAATGAAGGAAACAAAAAAAATACCCTACATTTATGTTATAATTGTTACGGTTCTTAAATCCATTTTTTGGCAATCTTTCTTAAGTTTCCTTTTCTTAAATAAGAATGTGAAATGATTGTTTGCTGCAGATTTAAATCCCATTGACAATTTCTTATTGATGAAACCTATTAGTCCTTTCTTTCTTTCTTTTAGAATGAAATACTATGTTAATACTTAGTTAAAACTAAAATGAAAATCCTTCAATAAGACTACTAAAGTTTGGAAATGACTTTATACTGAAAGTGCAGGACATATACAGACGAAAATAATTGGACAAAGTAAATAGTGGGATTGGTTTCCCTAAAATTTTTTTGACCAATAAAAAGCCTTTTGTAGTTTCTTCCACTTCAAATTGTGAACTGTGGGTAAGGTTATTAATTCATTGCATAGAATCGGTGAGCTATAATTACGAAATATGGATTTTTCTCATGACTTACATTTTTATTCGGTTTATTTTAATAATGTTTTGCTGATCCACTTCAAAATTTGACAAAAATATAAACAACAGTTGGAGCAACAGGATAGATAACATGAATTTCATTGATTCTAATCGTTGTGATAGGTGTTATTGTATTTACATGCAAGCCAAAGTACAAGCAGATAGATAGTAAATGGTTTGACATATTTTATTCAAATTTTGTGAAATAAAATATTTTTTCCTTTCATGCATTTAAACTTCCTACCAGATTTTGGGCAGTTGTAGGACATGTCACCAGGTTATTTTAGATGTCATTCGAAAGCACTTGGAACATTGTATGTTGTAAATTTCTTATGCTTCATTGGTGGAACAGTTTTTACATTAGTGCAAATTGATAAAATTATAAGAATGTAAAAATCATAATAATTGTGAAACTGTTCAAAAATTGTGAATAATGTAGAAGTGACTAAAATGAAACAAATTGTACAAGCATTTCGAATTCACTTTTTAAAAATGCTTAAAAATTTATATAAATTGTCAATATTTATATAAATTCCTCGTTTCTTGATAAAACGAGGCTGATAAAGACATATGTAAGTTATATTTTTTATTTTGAATTGAATTCTCATCCCTTCAAGAAATCAAACACACAATTTCCTGAATTTTAGAAAAGAGGTTTCGCCTATTTACTAAATAAAAATAAGGTATTTTAATTATTCCAACAATATAAAAAGGCTCCTTTTCTCCTCGTAGGATAAATCTGGAATTGAGAAATTTAGATATTTTGCGGTACAAAACACTAGAGTTTTAGAAAGAGTCTATTCATTAGTGCACAATACAATGAATTCTGTATAGAAAGAAGAAATATAGGAATAAAAAAGCCGTGAGAAGAAACTATTCACGTCTGAAAGCTATGAGCTATGTTTGAAAAGATTAGATTCATCGAGAGAGAAGTTAGAACAAAAATGGACTCTAAGAAACAAAAATCTAGTATTTGAAGACTATCTCCGATTAAAAAAAAATGCATGAAGAGGGCATATAGAGAAAATTATCCTTTCAGGGTACTAATTATCTGCGATATTTTCCAGTTATCTAACCAAAGGTATCTTGATATATCATGATGAAAAGATCTTTTTTCAATAGTTTGCTTCTGCAAGATCTCTTATTAATCTGTCCCAAATAGGTCCAAGGACTCGGTATAAAACTATTTCTTCTAATAATCTAGAAATATCATTCTATCAAAGAAACTTGGATCACTTTGATGTGATCACAAAGAGACCCAGAAGACAGTTTGGGTGATATGTCTTGAATTGGTCTAGAGACTCGGTTTGATTTGATGAAGATTATTGGTTAAGTTGCATCTAACATATTGCGACAGTTAATTTCGAAAAGTCCGTATTTTCCTGAATGTTTCGTTACTCGGACCCATTCAAGAAGGTTGATTGATTATAAATGGATTAAGATTACCTACCCATTCAGTACGCTTGTTCATTTTGTACCCATTTTGTATGTCCCAACTAGTTTGTTGATTCCAAATACAATGGATGTGATGATGAATCTTTGGAAAAGAGAAGCAGGTGAATACTATGAACAAAAACTCATTTATTTTTATACTGGTAATGATTTTTTTGGTATTATTCACTTTTTTACATTGGATTAGTATCAGTCTTTAATGAAGTCAAGTAACAGCAAAGCCCCATTCCAAAGAAACTTCTTTCTTGATCTTATTGAACACTTTCTGAAAGTTCACAATTCCGGGATCGCGTATTGAACTGAAACGTTGCTGTAAGTTTGACTTATGTCAGTTGAGCATGAAGTAACATTACTTTGTAAAAAACTGGTGAACAATAGTTGGTAACATAGAATTGATATTTAAATGCGATGCTATGTTATTTGTTAATAATAAAGGGGTATGAAAGTATATCTATATTGTCGCTCTGGTGGATAAATTTTTTCATTTTAAACTTTCTAGATTTGGCACAAATATGATTTCTATGGTAAGAATATACTTTTCAAAGTTTTTCAATAATTTGAAAGGTGAACGATATTTTAGCATTTTTTCGCCCTTACATTCAATAATATCACAACATGAAACTTAACTCTAAACACTTTTAAGATAGATTTGTTTATTCACTCTTCAAATATAACTGAAATGACCATGTCTCTTGAATTTACAGATTTTATAATAAAAAAATGTATAATTTTCAACAAATCATTATATTGTTACGATGCAATTTAACCTCATTTCATCATTTTATAAAATATTTAATCATATGATTTTTTTTCCTCTATCATAAGCTGAAGAAAAAAGGATCTCATTATTATGTGTGCAGTTTTATGAAGAAGAGAAAGAAAGCCATTGCATAAACAGTTTACCAAGATTGTACATTTTTGTTTGCAGAATTCTGTCAGAGACTCAACTCTAACATGGTGGTACGGGGCATTCCTCCAATGAGAACCTCAGATACGAAGATGAGATGCTTTCCGGTATTGTGATTGGTTATTGCCCCCGTAGTAGGCGGTAATATGGTGTAGGTAACTGCCTTTTAACGACTTTGGGACCTTCGACCTTTTACGACCTTCGGGAAAGGGTGTAGCGTATCTGTTGAAGAGTATTAGAATATAGGAATAGTTTCATTTGTGCAGTAGCGGAGTTCGATCATCCAGATTTTCTCATGGCCAGTCGCGATGGTCAGCTACAGCTATACAACTGATAGAACATGTTTAACCTATTACTGCAATGTAAATTTAATGTCTATCACATAGTGATACGTAATGTAACTTCGTTAGGACAGTCATGAGTATAGTAATATTCCAAGAGAAGAAGTGATTTGCCAAATACAACTAATATTAAAAGGCAATGGTATATTTTAATTTTAAAATTAATGTAAATTTATTTGCAGTAAATTAAAAAATAATGGATATGGCTTTGTTGGTAGAGACAAACAAATTTATAACTGCTTGCCTGCCTATAAAATATTGTCTTCATATCAAACAAACTTCATATTATTCCATTTTTTTTTCTCCGGTGACTGTGGCATCGAATACAAAACATTTTCATTGAAATCTTGGTTTAGACTCACTTCATTTCACTTCACTTCAAAGACAGTTTAAACCCAGTAACTCAATTAGTGACGGCGGAATTCCGACGTCCAAAATCGAAGAACATTCTCCTCAGACCGTCGAGATTGAATTCCCATGATTCCACTCTTCGGGGAAGTGGCCGACAATTCCGGAGAGCCATCATTCAAATTGGGGTCTGGCAACTTCGATTTGGGGAGAGTAGAAATTCGAAATGGATGTCTTGTCTCGTAAGTGAAAAAAATGACCGTGTCGGAACTTTTTTCTGGCTGTCAATCTTCTCGAAGAACTGGGGTTTTAGAGTGGTGAAGTATTTGAGCATTATTTTATAGACAGTGGAAGAAAATCAATTGTATTATTTCAATTTTTAAATGATTGAAAGACTTTATTTCCAGACATTGTAATCTAAGCGATTATAATATTTATTCAATTCAATTTTTCGAAGTGATGACAAATATGTTTCTAGTTTTTTCAACTCAAACTCACTTACCAGTAATTCAAACACTTTTATATTAATCGACATCGCAAGATACTACTTTAGTTTATTAAAGAAGGACATATTTTACCTGTAAAATTTTCTTTTGTCACTTTTCAAGTTTAATTTCAAGTTTGCCGTGTCGTATTCCCCCCTTCCACGATTTGTTTTATTCAAATCTAGTCATATTGCATTTTTTTACGAAACCAATATGTCTGGCAAGATTCGTGTGCCATTCAAAATGGCAAGAAGTCATAGTGCATTAACTTTAAGTCATGACATTCAAGGCAGAATAATTTCCAACTCCCATAAATGCCATCATTTATTTCTTATGAGAAGCAAAAAAAATCATATTTTGAAATTTATAAAGATATTTTGTAGTTTAAATAGTAGCAAAATATTTTGACTATAGATGCTTCTGATTGTTATTTGATTTTTATGAATTTTGACTATAGATAACTAACGCATTTACTATTTTATGTTTATAAAAAAAACTGGTTTAAAGAACAAACCAGAACATTTTGTTCATATTGCATATCTTTGCAGATATTTGAAACAACAATTCTGTCTGAAAGTGATATCTATTCATTTAACATGCTACCATAAGAGGTAAAGAAATCAGTCATATAATTTTTTAGAACAACAAATTTATGTAAACAAATCAACGCAGGACCATTTTATATCAATTGCATTATGCAAATATTCTTTTAAAAAACTAAACATTTCCTAAACATAAACATAAAACTAAACATTTGTTTAAGGCAATGATTGATTTCATGGTAAAAAAAGCAATGTTTCTTATTTTTTTTCTTATTTTTTTATTTTATTTAAATAGATTTTTGAAGAAAACAGAGTCTTCATGGAGGGGGGGGGGAGGGATAGATCCTTTTTCTGTTACATTGAGTCGTTTTTTTTCTTCATTACTTCTGCAATAGCATTGTTAGATTTTATAAAACGATTATTTAGTTTTCATCCCTGGGTTAATATTTTGATTTCCGTTTTTTCTTATCTAAAACATCAACACTTTAATTGTTTTTGTAACTTGCAAGGTGTTTTTCAGTTTTCATTTTCAATAGAAGATAATCAATAAAAATTAAACTTCATCTGAATTGTTCTGGGTATAAAAACGAGTATTGTATAATTTAAATAGACAATGTAAGTAATAAATAACAAATTTATAAAATCTTTACTTTAGCCCTATTTCTAATATACCATGCTATGTACAATTCTCTAAACTCTCCCTATATTTATAATGTTAAGATATCGTAAACATCAATTATTATTCTACTGCCGATAATCTTGTGTGTAATCAGACGATTAATTGATTCACCAAACGTAAATCGCTCATATTTGGTTGTCTGAATCTGATCTGGCAGGTGTTTATGTCCCAGTAGGTGATGCAACGAAACATCTGGAATAGTGTTTGCAGTAACTGCAATACTTTCAGCTGACTGGCTCGAATTGTAACTAGATGTTCGCGACGTGACATATGTGCGTCTCAATGCATACTAACTGTGGATTAATTACAACGGTGGTGCACCACCATCTAGAATGTCTCGATCCAATTAATACTATTTGAGTGAGTACGTATACACCTGGATTGTGCACATCGATATTTATAAATGCACCCGTACTGATGTTGCAGTTTATATAAATAAATCATAAGACCATAGAATTGTGACGTTATTATTCATAGGAAAGTGTTGAGTACTGTCACGAACCTGTCAATGTTACTTTTCGCACAATTAAAGTCATCATATGAAAAAATGATTTACAGTTATATGTATTCGATGTTAACGCGTTTCGCATTAGTGATCCCAGAACTTAGCGCCCATTTAGCGAGTTGGCGACAAATTTGGCGATAAAGTGGCGATAATTAATACTCGAAACTTCGAGAATTCTTATGATCCGTCCATTATTAACCGCTATACGCGTTAGTACTTGAATATACACTGATGGAAAAAAAATCCCAAGACTAGGAAGGAGCTGTGGTAGATAAACGAAATTCTGTAGGCGCGTTTATACATCTACAGGACACTATGAACATGCAAATGTGGTTTGCTTTAAATAAGCGCTGTAAGGCTCGTGATCGTTTTTTACAGTTGAGATTTGACGTAGTGAGTTAATGTTAGTCAAGGATGCCTCTTAGAAGACGAAGAAGCCATTATCAACAGCTCACTGAGTTTGAACGAGGTCATGTTGTAGGGCTACGAGAAGGTGGGTTTTCTTTCCGCGATATTGCTGAAAGACATGGCAGGAATGTATCCACTGTGCATGAATATTGGCAGCAGTGGTCAAGGGAAGGTACAGTCTCAAGTAGACCAGGTTCCGGGTGGCCACGTGGTACTACTGAGAGGAAAGACCGTCGTATTCGGCGTATGGCTGTGGCTAATCGTACTGCGAATGCAGCTGAAATTCGAGCTGCAGTTGGCACCACAGTGACACAACGAACTGTTACAAATAGGTTACTTCAAGGACAGCTCCGAGCCAGACGCCCTGTACAGTGCATTCCACTGACTCCAAATTACTGCCGTTTGTGACGTGAGTGGTGTCAAGCTAGAGCTCATTGGAGGACGGAGTGGAGATCTGTAGTGTTTTCTGATGAAAGCTGGTTCTGCCTTGGTCGCAGTGATAGCCGTTTGTTGGTTAGAAGAAGGCCAGGTGAACGCCTTCTAGTGACCTGTCTGCGGCCTAGACACACAGGGCCTACTCCTGGAGTTATGGTTTGGGGAGCAATTTCGTATGACAGCAGGAGCACTTTCGTGGTTATCCCACGCACCCTGACTGCTAATTTGTACGTCAGTCTAGTGATACAACCTGTTGCGCTGCCATTCATGAACAGCATTCAAGGGGGTGTTTTCCAACAGGATAACGCTCGCCCTCATACCGCTGTTGTAACCCAACATGCTCTACAGAGTGTCGACATGTTGCCTTGGCCTGCTAGATCACCAGATCTTTCTCCAATCGAGCACGTATGGGACATCATTGGACGACAACTCCAGCGTCATCCACAACCAGCATTAACCGTCCCTGCATTGACCGTCCAAATGCAACAGGCATGGAACTCCATCCCACAAACTGATATCCGACACCTGTACGACACAATGCATGCACATTTCCATGCTTGCATTCAAAATTCTGGCGGTTACACCGGTTACAAATGTACCAACATTTCACATTTGAAATGGCTCTTCCCGCCAATGGCTCTACCTGTGATCTTGAAACTTTAATCAATTGAATATGTTACCGAGACAAATGTATTCCTAAAATTTCATTACTGTGCAATAATTTTTTCTTGGTGTTGGGATTTTTTCCCATCAATGTATTTGCCGTTAAACATCATTTAAACATTGAACTTTACAATAATATTATTTGTTTATATATTACCAAAATCTGAAAATCATATTAACGCAAGATATTTCATGAGGCTCCTACGATAGGACAATGTAGGGCAATATCACAACGTTACTGAGCCAACATTGTTAAACCTTCTATGCTAATAGGGTATGAAACATTGCCAATATTTGTTTAAATTCCCAAACAAGATGCTAATCTAAATCAACGAATGATTATTTTGGATGCCATCATTGAATCACTGCTTCATATTTTCGGATGTAATATGATATTTTCTTTTTGATAATGCATTCAAGTTCCTTTTCGGATTTCATTATCATTAATATTCAAAGAAATATATTGATGAAATAAAAGAAAACCGAATCCTTAAGCAAATTTACAAAAGATACAATTCAGAAAATGAAATAGAATATCAAAATATTTGAGTGGAAAATAAATTCACGTTTCATTCATTCTTTCATTTACATCAATGCACTTATTTGTTCTTTTAGTTTGATTGACGATTTACTATTTCATAGATATTTTTTTGAAAAAGCTTCATTACATAATAATTCAAAGATTTTGAGACAACGACCAAGACAAATGGTAGGAATTATTTACATTTCAATACACAATTCACTGAAACAAAACTTCTTATAAGCAAAATGGCGTGTGTTTGATTTCATGATTGAACGATTAATGGAAATCATCTGCCTTATCTTCATAATCGAGAGCCGATTTTTACTGTGAGTTAATCTGCCCTTTACGGTTGAAGCGCTTTAATTATTCTCCCATTTTTGCTGAGTAGATTTTTGAATGAATTCTTTTGTCATAAAAGGAGGTAACGGAGCGTTTTAAAACTTTATACAAAGAAAGTATTCTTTTAAAGTTATTGATTCGCGAATCGCCCACCCTCCCTCTCCAGGAATCTGATGCTTGAGGACATGAATTCTTCTGTGAGTCAGTTCAAGTGCTTGGAAATTCGGATGACAGCTTGCCAGTCAGCGTTTTTTGAAGAGTCCAAGGGCGTCGGAATATATTAGCATTAAAAATTGATTGTGAAATCTGCGAATTAAAACGTGAGCTCTTGAATATTTATAATATATAATACGTTTGATTAATGCGTCAAGCATTTAACAAGGAATTCGTACATTCACAATCATTTTTAATGCTAATTAGCAGAAAAGTGTTAATCTGCAAGCTATTATAAAATTGGTTGAAATTATTATGTCAATGATAATTGTGATATAACTATTAATAGAAATTGGATATTAATTAATTCTTAATTATATTAAATGAATTCATGTAATGGATAATGAAATAAGGGTACTTTTCTGTTATACAAGCTCAAGTTGTCGCCAACGTCAACAAAACGCGAACAAAGTCTCCAAGTGAATAATGTGAATACGACGAATTTGAATGTTAAATTAGACGTCATTTTGCATTATTTGGAGATTTTTTGGCAATTTTTCAATTGCAGTTTTATGGCCATAACCAAGCTCAGTTGTTAGCGAACGAGTATTTTCAATTTCAGGCAATATTGTGTCCAAATAAGAGCAAGACTTAAAAACCGTTCAGTCGATATTTTATACTTTTTTTATATTTTATGCTTTTCATAGGAGAAATTAAAATTAGTGAAAACAGTATAAATATTATTCAAAATTTTCGATTAGGTTTTCGTTATTTTGTGTTATTTTATATCATTTAGAGAAAATATTTTTTTCATAAAACTTGAATACCGGTTAAAGCCGGTTCTGTGGAAATACGGAATTCGAAAAAAACCGGTTTTTCAAGATGTTGTTTCTTGTATAAAAATTAGATAAAACTTTTTTTTAAATCAAAGATGAAGAATTTTTGTAAATAGTTTAGCAGCAAAATTTAGTACTCAAGGCAAAAAGAAAATTATAAAAAAAATACTTTTTTAAAAGCAGATATTTTCCTTTTTACCGATTCTTTTTCTTTCTAAACGAATCAACTAGAAAGTTACAAATAAAAAGGTGTAGTCTGTTTTATGGAAACAAGCAAAAAACATCGACCTTAGAATACAAATATAAATTTAGCATGCAACAACTTCCATTTTTTTTACTATTTTTATCCAAACATTTTTTTAAAGAAAAGAATACTTGTTGATGCGAAAGTTTATGCAGACAAGAAAAAAATTCTTGAATGTGCTTACACTTCAGTGAATTCCCAATCAAAATTCTAATGTTTGTACCCAAGTTATTGAGTTTTCTTTGAAAATCCCCTCAATATCTTCTTCTATTCAATCATGTTAGAGTTACTTCACGTAGAAATAATTATAAAAAATAGCACATGCGACAAGATATCAATTTGATAGATTGATTGCATCTTAATAATCTGACGCCCTTTGATCAAGCGAGCTATTTGAAAAAAAAAGCTAGTAAAGAGGACGCACATGGGGTTGCGATATTTTAAAAATATATCATAAAATCTAATCAATCGAAGTATAAAAAGCTAATTAAATACATGGCCCACAATGTTGCGATGTTTTGCATTTATTCGTTGTTTTAAAAACACACCTTAAAAAGTTATTTTTTCTCGTAAAGAATGAGTGTTTAACGAAGTATCAACGATGTTTTCATTCATTCAGTTACGCTTTGGCTAATTTTGAGATATTTTACTTATATTTCTTCAAGAAAAAAAAAAGTAATGAGGTGAATTCTTGCATGAATTGTTATTTTTTCCCTTAAATCTTTCTCTGTCTAACGAGTTATTAAAAGATCCTTCTCTGCAGTTTAAAAAAATGGAGACTCATTAACTCTACGGACATTCCTTATTTAATTCAATGAGCTTTGCTACTCATTTCTTAATTTTTTTTCTCTCGTGTAATTAAAAATAATGAAACTGATGATAAATGTTTTGAGTTTTTGAGTAATTTCATGGAGAAAGTTAATTCTCTTTTCTTTTAATGTTTTACTTGAATTAAATATATGCTTATTTTGTTTATATTTGATTAATAAATTAAGTCAAACAGAATTTTTGGTTAATATAAATTAAATGAAAGAAAATAATTTAATTTAATTTAATTTTTTTTTGCAAATTTTGAGTTAATAGGGACTTTAAAGTTATACTTTTATTCATTTGGTACATTAATTGACAAAGAAACACACGAAATAAAATAGTTCATTTTGGAGGCTATAACTCTTCGTGATGGAGGTGAAAACTTCTAAAATGAAAATTTTACATGCATACTTTTATTACTGTGTTAAAAATATATTTTATGCATTTAGAAATTTTCTACAATTTAAACCTTAACAATGAAATATTATCTTCATGAACTTTTTCAACTTATATATATATATATATACACTGAAGTGACAAAAGTCATGGGATGACTGTTAATATCGTGTCGGTCCTCCTTTAGCCCGGCGAAGTGCAACAACTCGACGTGTCATGGAGTCCACAAGTCG
>JAPMOQ010055390.1:0-15950 GCA_026543055.1 Argiope trifasciata | reverse complement strand
AAAATAATGAAGGATTAAAATTGCATTCATATTCCTATAATATTTTTTCAAATAAATCATAGTTATATTTTTGTACAGAGAACAGCATTTGTCTAGAATTAGAACTTATCAGTCAGTCTGACGTGTAGATAACAATATATATATATGACCAATATGTCATTTTTTAGAAAAAAATAGTCATCTTCTTTTATAAAAAAAACATGCAAATCAGCAATTCTCAAAATGAAAATGAAGTAAAAAAAATGCGTTTTTTTTTTCTTTCAAAATTGGAAAATCATATAGAGCAGACGATCATTGATGACATACTTGATGGGCTGAAGTTTTAATCTATACTTATAATAAAGCTTAATGTGTGTGTGTGTATTGTCGCTCTACAGGCCAAACCGTTAGACCTACAGCTACCAAACTTGGTACATGCATACCTTGGAAGTCCGAAATGTGCATCTCGGAGCCCCTTATTTCGAATTTTTACTTAGAATTTGAATTAATTAAAAATTAGAGAAATTTAGAGGTTATTCCGCTATACCTTCCGATAATATTATTGCACAAAGATGATTTTAACATTAATTTAAAGATTAAAAAATTAGTTTTCTAATGATACCAGTATATATAATTTAAGCTTCTATTTTTTACGAATTTTTAAAGAAATGTTTTAACCACATTTTTCAACAATATAATTTGGACGAAACAATGACATTTTATAGCAAACGATAAACGAGCAAAGGGAAAAAGTAGCCTTTACTAAACTGTTGCCATCGTAATGACAGTTCAAATTTAAAAAAATAAATTAACTATAACTGCAAATTAAATCGAAAAAAATGTAACTCTCACCACGTGATTGGATTAAATTAAATAAATATTAAATATCCTGTTTCCTAAAAAAATTAATGCGATGCAAAGGTTTCTATGATCGTTTGCAATATTTATATCATTAATTCAATGAATCCACTTTTTGTTTGAGGTAAACATGATTGAATTGATACTGGATACGCCACGCATTCGAATTCGAAACAAATGGCTAATTTCTAAATCATTTGTAAAATGCACACATAGTACTGATAACTTGTTCTAAATAATTATAATAAAAATAATAATAATTACACTTTATGTAACTTGAGTCAAAAATTGCATTGATGAGTAACTGTTATATATTTTCATACTTTGTTCCGAGACTCTCATATTTAACATAATATTTTCACTAATATTTTCAATCAATCATCAATCAATCTTCTAAATCAATCATTGAAGTTGGCTGATTTATATAAAAAGGCTGATTTATATATAAAGTATTATTATTAAAACTTTTTTAAATCTTTTCGTCCACTAATTTCATGCCAATCAATGTTCAGAATCACTCCAAGGCTGATAATCAAATGAATATGTGTTTGCGTATGTGAATGAATGTGTGTGTGTGTTACTGTTCTACACACCAGACCATATGACCTAGAGAAACCGCACTTGATATATTCATATTTACTTTGGAGGATGAAAATATTCGGAAGGCGGAATTTTTTTAGGGGAACTTTAATTAATTAAAATTAAGCTAATATTTTTAATTTTTCTGTGATAATTTCCGCGAATATTACAGTGTAAAATTGTTTTTTAAATCGTCTTAAAAATGATTTTTTACATGGTTACCATTGTCTTAATTTATAAATTCAAATTCTATTTTTAGTGATTATTTTTAAGAAATATTGTAATCATATTTTCTTACAATTCATTTCCCACACAATGAAAGTGGAATTTAACCTTCAAGAGCACGTTAAGAATGTACCAGTGATTGCCGTCACTTTGACAAAAACTCAAACTGAATAATTAAATTAACTCTTATTGCAAATTAAACCGAGGATAGTGTGATCTACAGCAAGTGTTTAAAAAAGAAGCGCAATATTATGGAACAAATATAAAATGTGATATTTGCACAATTCCATGACAGCTTATTACGAATTAGAGATATATAAAGCAATGAACAAATAATCGTGAGGCTTCTATAATAATATGAGTTATGTGCCTTTCAAAGTTTAAACATATTTGGCTGAGAAGTTATAAAGATAGGAAGGCACATAACTATTTAATTAAGAAGTTTAGAAAGCATTACTCATGGTGGACCAGCTGGTCGCCAAAGGCGGCTAGTATGAAATAAAAAATTGATATAAATGGTCAAATGATTGGAATAGGTAGAATATCTAAAGGTTTTGGAAGTAATTCCACCATATAACGAATCAAATGAATATAGTGAGAAGAAATATATGTATATATTTCATATTTTTTAATTAGACGGTGATAAGGCACAGGCGATCATCGAGGATATATGTATGGTCATTAGCTCTCGCATAAAACAAAAATTAATACACAGTTGACAATATTATTTATATAATAGACTTAATATTTATATAATTGATAACTGACTTAAAAATAAAAAAGTGCTTTTCAAATTTCAGTTCAATATAGCATACTAGATAAGGCTTAATCCCTTTTTTCAACCCTTTAAAGCCCTTTATTAACATTTTTTTAACCTCTCAATTCAATAGCTAGGGTTAAAAAGGTAGAGCTTTCACGAGGAATTATTCCAGTCAAAAAATTTGACAAACTTTTAATTTCTTTCTTTATCGTAATTTTCCTTCATTAATTGTAATTAATTTAGATGTAATCAGGTATTAGATTAAACTTCCTCATGGGAAATCTACATGCGTGAATCTGTATATAAAAATTGTGAATGATACACCAAAACGGAAGCATCGAGATAAATTAAAAGTATCATGCAATTTTATCCAAATGTAGTTTTCTATTAATTATAAAATATATATAATCAGACAAAGGATTAATTATTTATGAGTGTCTATTCTTGATTATTTGAATGGTCATTTAAAATCACACACACACAAAATAGATAAATGAAATGTACGTTGGTTTGACATTCTTATAGTAATTATGTCGAATTTTTGCGATAATCTAAAAGGAAGGAAGAGGCACAAAATTCATACTTGATTGCGAAATCTAATCAAACTGTACTTAGAGATAATTGCTTTTAACAATAATAATGATGATGATAATAATTGTTTTCTTGTTTGGATCTGACAATTTTTAAGGTTGATCCTGAACCAATGTGTGCAGTTTATGATGTTTTCTTCAATAAGTAACGGCCCCATAAGCAACAAAATCTCAATAAAGTAACGTAAAGTCATTTATTTGATACGAGTAAATAACAGGCTGTAATTTCAAGACATAACTATGAATGCTGCACTTTTGAATATTCAATTGCATTTTTATTAAGGAATTTAACTGCAAGATTTTACATTAGAACGTCCTTAAAAACGTGTAATTAAGACAAGCTATACTTTGCAGAAGATTAATCAAAAGCTCTCTCATTTATCCAATCATATTTTAACCTCTATCGAAGAGTGCTCATTAGCATATCTACAAAAAGAAAAAAAAATGCTTCAGAGAACTGTAAAATAAGCGCAAAATTCTTGAACTAAATATTGATTTCTTAGAAATGTTTTATAGATCTACAATTTTATCTAAGAAAAATATTTTAAAAATATCTAAGAAATATAAAAATCATTCTAAAAGTCTTCTTTGATAAACTATTGAAAAAAAAAAAAATCTGGAGATGGATTTCGAGGTTAAGACTTTTAGAATATGATCCATTTCTTAATATTTGTAACAAAATTAATCAAACGCTGAATTAAATTTTTTTTGCAATTTGCTTTCATCTACATCAAGGTATATTATGATTAAATATTAATAATTTTCTGAATAGAAACAATTCTTAAATTTTTTTTATGAATTTGAATGAAATTATTCTATGCAGTTCATTAAAAAAGATTTAAAAAGGGGTCACATCATTAAAAAGAATGACGCAGAATTCCATGTTTTTACACAATATAAATCTGATAAGTGAAACAATATAATAATTTATTTTATTATATTCATAGAAATTTGGACTTCTTTAAAACGTAAAACTCAGTTGCATCTGCTTACTTTATGAAAAATAATTAGAGGAAGAGATTAGCGTAAAAAGTATGAATTTGCATTATAAAAATAGTTTAACTCAGAATGAGAAATATATTTCGTACAATAACCATATATCGAAGGCAATTTTTCAAATATATCCTTTTCTAGTTCTTAGTGCTTCAATGCCATGTTTAATCACAAGTAAGCTAAAACTGCATTAAGAAAAAAAAATAATTCAATGGAACTTTGAAACAATATTTTGATCAAATAAGCTATATCAAAGAAATCCTACGGAAACCAAACGCAGTTTAAACTTAAGTCCACATAGAGCCATTATGGAACATACTATTGGGGAACTATTTCTGTTCCTCTTTTCTTGAACGAGCCCTTTCCTTTCTCACCCCTCGTTTTTTCCTAACGCCGATTCATTACAATGACCTATGCCTAAAGGAATCTCCGGACCCTAAGATCTTGCGACATCCTTAAATGGTAGTAAAGAATTCATTGTGTTGACTTCCTTCCAAGTCATAAAGAGGGCAACACTTGAGGGGGTGAGCACAACGTTAAATTGCGGGCAAAACCGTCTTGGAACAGTATACCCCCAACGTCAATTTCCGTGCAAAACGAAAGGACGTTCTTCATTACCCTACGTCGAAATACGTGCAGCGCCCTTTTAAGACATCTTGGGGCAACGTCGATATACGTATGGAACCCTTAGAGGGTTAATTTAGCTATTTTTAATATTGAATTCAATAAAAATTTATTTGATAAAATCTAAAATTTATTAGTTTAAATTGATAGTGAATGATCTCTAAGGTACTTGTATCGAATACTTTGTACAATACATCTCTTTTATAAAAGCGTATGGTATATATTTTTTAAATGTATATATGAAATAACTAAAATCCACGCAAGCACTATATCTTAAGAAAATGTAACTCCTATTTTTAGAGATGACAAAATTTCAATACTGGAATAGCCCAAGAAAAAAATCTAATTCCCAATGGCAATATATAAATAAGCATTTTATAACAAAACTGAATCGAAAACTAAATATTCCGGAATGTTTACGGAAGTCTTAAAGTGTATTCCAATTATAATTATCAAGGTTCACAATGCAAATGGAATAGTATGCTAAAATTAAATATTTAATTCCAATTTCATTCAGGTATTCCTAGAGGTCTGTTACAGGGTGATATCTTACATTAACATTAAGTACGATTAAAACATTAATTACGGAACATGGTCATTCTACATCGTCCATGCTGAAATGCATGTTATATAACGGGCATAAAGTTCAAAGTTTCTCAAGTGTATATTTTTAACTAATTCTGTACAACATAAGGTTTTATAGAACTATTTATGCAAATTTCATTATTATATGAATTTTAAGGTATCCGACTACGTTCGAAGGAAAAAGTTTTTAAAAATGGATTTTTTTAAAACTAAATTTTTTTATCTATTGTCATTTATAAGGTCATTTATACAGTATAAATACAAAAAAAACTATTTGAAAATATTTTATTTTTCAAGAAATAGGAAAATCTGTTATACATTCTG
The DNA here is from genome assembly GCA_026543055.1 of Argiope trifasciata. Lineage (NCBI taxonomy): Eukaryota > Metazoa > Arthropoda > Arachnida > Araneae > Araneidae > Argiope > Argiope trifasciata. Next base: position 10,433 of record JAPMOQ010055390.1, on the reverse strand, counting down.
ATGAAATTTAACCAAAGCAGTTAACACTCTACACAAAATTGTATTGCAGCAATTCTATTTTTATTTTACACAAGTTATAGAATATGATGATGAATGAAATGAACCATAAACTAAGAAACATTTTTATATGCAAAGAAGCTATGGGTAAAACATGCATATATATAACATTTTTTTTCATAAATTCACAACTTATATTTTCCATTAAAAGCCATATAAATGAAAATGTATTTCCCCAACAATAAAACTTTTGGCTCATTTCATTGCCCATATAATTAAAAACACACGCTGGAAATTTTATGCATATACCTCTATTAGTTTTTGAGATATCATGGTAACGCTGGGGAATTTATATGAAAATTAAAGTTTTGAGAGAATTGATAATAAAGAGAAATTTTAGCTGAATAATATATGAATCTCGATTCTAAATCAGGCCTTCCTTTTTTCTAAAAAAAGATAAACTATTTTGGAAAGAAGAAAGTCTGAACTACAAGAAATAACAATTATAAAAAAAGAAATTCGCCAATGTGGGCAATAACTAGTGTTTTTAACGTATTCGGTTACCTTAATTTAATAGCCCAATTAATCTTATTAACGCATATCTAGCATAATTATATAAAATGTAAAATAATTTTCTTTCAGTATATGTTACTTAAAATTAAAGAGGCCGTGGTGGCTTAGTGGTAAGGACTCGGCTTTGGATCCGGAAAGTTGCAGGTTCTAGACACGATTCAACCGAAGAGCCGCCGTGTAAGCGGATTTGTAGCCCGTTAAATGCATCTGCCAAACGCTTTCTTTTGTGTGGTGTGAGAGTTTGAGGATTAGGTACCATCTCAGGTGTCATTCTCGTCATCTGACGGCGATTCAAAATCACGAGGTCCGTGCCAAAGTATTCCCAGTGGTGCTTCAAAACGCGACGTTAATATAACTAAACTAAACAAAAATCTAAATCACTTAAAATTAAAATAACGAAAAAAAGCGAAATAGCAAATTCATACAGATTTATTAAGAACTGTATTCATACTCTCAAATATTATTGTGCGACTGCCTAGTAAAAGAAAAGGAAGTCTGCACGAAAAAAAGAAGTCTATATTACTGTGATCCAATCAAATCAAGTACCTTCACGTCCGAATCTAACAATTCTTTGGAGGTGAGCCGCGATTCGATTTGCTTCTGACATACAGCAAATAACTGACTGTTACCAGACTGTTACCAATTGACGTATTCCGCAACACATTCACTGAATTTATAGTTGCTTTTTTTATAAGTAGAAGTAATCAAAAATTTTATCAGAATGAAAGAGAATCGATATTAAATCTTTTTTTGTGATGTTGGTGTAATTTGTTCAAATGTATAGAAAACTATATATGATTACAAAGAAATATATTTAAAGCATATACATTCCTTTATACTTCCTAATAACTCTTCTAATAAAAATATAGGGAGATTTATGATCATAAATAAAAAATTTAAAAATACAGAAAATCTACAGAAATCAGCAATTTCAGAATGCTGCTTATTAGCCACACAGTAGATAGATGCAGCTAACTATATGACATAGATCAATAAAAGAAACTTGTGAATCATTTAAAACTTACAACACGGGTGAATTTCAATGTATGGTGTAAACTTTGTTGGGTATAATTACCAACTAAAACGAAAAAGAATAAGAATATTCAAGAATCGAAGATGACATGTGACATATTGAGACAGAAGCTTATTATTACGAATTACTTCCCAGCGTAATTAGACTCCTTTTACAGAATATAGCTGTACGGATATTTTTAAATGTTTCATGAATGCTAAATCAATGATTTCAATGTTTATGAACGCATGAAAAATTGGCGACAAAAAAGAAACTTCTAGAAAATACATTAATTTCAACTTTAAATTTATTAAAAGTTAAAATTCGGGATCCTTTTAGAAATGTATATACATTGTCATGTAATCAGTGTGGTAAATATTTTTAGAATATAATGATCAAGCGAGATGTTAACTAATAATTTATCGTTTACTGATGTAAACGAAATGTGATATAGGAGATGTCTTTTTATACGTTTTTGCTGCATTTTGCTATTAGCATTTTTGTGCTGTCTTATTGTATAAAGCACCATTATCCATTATTGAGCTTGTTATACTTTTCATTCTACTACACCTGACACATTATCTAATACAATATACAAAGTAGCTATGCTTGAAAGAAAATACTGAACAAAAGTGGACATTATCGCAATAGACTATTAATAGAAATTATGATTTATCATCATATTTTTTTTCTGTAAGGGCAGCTGCAAATGCTTATCATTGGTGTCAGTAGGGTTCGAAAAAGTTTATAATGTACCAGTTTCTTTTATTTAAAAATCCAATAGTACTTTCTTTTTGATATTTCATATTCCATTGCATAAATAATTTCTTTGTCCAGTCTTGAATGACTTATCTAGGATTGATTGCAAATAAGGATTTTGTAAGTACTTTTAATGATTGATATATCTTCATTTTACACCAATAAAATATCTCGCTATAATATTTTCAGAAATTATGAAACAATTGCAAAATAATTTTTTTGGGGGGGGTTTAAACTTTATTTATTTGTTACTTTAATTTAAAAATATATAATCGAAATGTGATATAGAACAAGATACTTCTATCATAAATTTGGTTATTCTACAAGAAAGCTATTCAACCAATGTTTCTTGACTTAAAGCTGAAGAAAAGAAGCTTACATGGCTGCAATCCAATCGATGTAGATGCTTTCACGTCCATGTAACATTTCTTAGCTGATAGGCAGTGATTAGATTTGTTACTGTAACACAGCTAATAACATGTACTTTGGATACCCCTCTTAGATTGTTATCATCTAATGCATTCGGGAATATCGTTACTAGTTACTTACTGTTGCATTTGGTATTTAGCAGAGGTGCCGAAAATTGCATTGATAAGGAAGTTTTATGTACACATTATATGGTTTGCCTTTCGTCTTAATGAAATTAAATTAATGACTTATATTTGGAATTTTTAAAAGGATTCCTATACATTCTAAATGTATCAATTTCAAAACAATTTTTTTTAAGTTTTGGCAGATGAATAATATTATACTCGCATCAATTTTATTTTCCAGATTAGATTTGTATATTTTTTGTTCAGGAAATTCGATCACCAGATATGATGTTTGCTTGAAAATAGAATTTAACTTGACCAATTTCGGTTAAATAAGTTTTTTTCCAAATAATTCAATTTCCTCTGGTAGTTCGTAAATCAGGATTCATTCGTTCATAAATTGCATTCAATTTTAATAAAAGCTGTTAAACATAGCTCGACACATGTGATGTCCTTAGTAAAGCTGTTTGAACAACCAAATTGTGACAGATATTTGAACAGCATTATTGTAACACCCTTTTAATATCACAGTTTTTTGTGTATATGATAGTTCCTAATAGTGTCAAGTCCATAGCTCTAATTAACTATAGCTATCTAGTTCCATAGTCCTCATAGTTCTAACAGAACAAATCCCAAAAATTTCAGAAAATTATTTCAAAATCTTTTTTGATAAGTCAGATTCGGTTGTTGGTCAATTCGGTGTTGAACAAAATTAAATCATGTGATGAAATACTTTAATTTCTTAGTAAAAATCAAAGGGAAATTCAATATGGGATTTCTTAAATTCTTCAACATTTGCAGCGTTATATAATCATTTTCATTCAAATGCTACTTTTTAAAGCTTTACAAATTAGTGTGGCATTTATTTGTATGTAATAAAGGCTTTTTCGCGAGTTATCACAGAAGATTCTGAAATTTCATTGAATTTTTTTATTGAATTAAAATCTTAAAGTAAACGAAAAAAAAGTGCGCCAATATGCTAATCAATTTTTTTTCTTTAAAAACTGCAAGTTTATATACAATTCTCTCATAATTTAGGATAATTATATACAATTTTTTCTTTATTATAAGTAGATATAGAGAATAGGGAGCTTTAAGAAATATCTTTAGTAATGAAAATGCATCTATGTAAGCAATAATACATTCACCTGCATTTGCGATGTTTAATAATTCATTGATTTAGAATGATTTCAAATATAGTTAGTTTTCATGTTTATTGTACAATTACAAGTAAAAATATCATAAAATTCAAATAACTTATCTGTAGAATGATTCACAATACACTGAATAATTAATCAAAATTCAGTTTTCAAACAAGCACCAAAATAAAGTTTTAAGAAGATTAAGTGTGTCAAGCAAATCAATTCTACATAAGAAAGTGACATGGAAGAAATAGTTCCATTGAATTGTACCATTTCAGAAATAAAAGACTCCAGCTTAAATTTTTTAATAAAGTTTTGACACTGGTTTCGAAATGATATTAGTAAGAATTCAAAACATTTATGTGAATATTGCTAAGAAAAAATATATTCAAATACAATTATTTTTTCTTATGAAATCAGAATCGAATAAAGTCGTTTTTTTATTCATTTTTACATATAACTTTTGCATTAAAATGAAACAATCAGTTTAAAGTAACTCTTTAATGAAATAAATATATTTAAATTGAACTATAAAGTATGCCTAAACAAAGCGTGCTCACATAAATGAAGGTTCTATGTTAATCACCTGAAAATAAAACAATGCATACATGATTGTGCCTTGACGAAAATTCTTCAAACTACTTTTTTTTTTCTACAGAGATAGATCAAATTCAGAATATATAATATATTCAAAACATCATTTTTGAAGCAATTTTGTTAAAATAAATAATTGAATTGTGTTTGAGATGATATTCGAATATAATGAAGAGGTAATGTAAATATTTCTAACATTCCTAAAAATAATTAATTTTGTTAAAATTAGCTGAATATAATTAAAACGTACTCGGCATCGAATATTATCCATTTTACATTTACAAATAAAGTAAAATTTTTTGAAAATAAATTTTATATCATGTAAAAAGAATCAAATATGATTTTTAAACAATAGGGAAACATCGATTTCTTACAACATGTGTTCTTTAATAGAGAATCAAATTCTTTGTTGTGATAATTGCTACGTTTTCAATAGACAAAATGTACTTTAAAAATCAAATTATAATATTGGAACGATAAAAGCATTCCATATTAGCATAATAGGAGTCCAAAATTACAATGAATTTATTTTAGTTTCATTGTACATTTATTAATAAAAACTTTCAAAGACAATGAATTTTGTTCAGTCTTCAAAAGGGCTGAATACAGGAGATTTTCAATTAAAAAGCCATTACAAATATACTATTAAGTAGGAACAAACAAGCATTTATTTAAAATATCCATAATGTTTCAAAATACAGAATTTCATTTGAATATAATTATTTAAAATGATTCATCCATTCTTAGTTTTGGAAAAACAACAGGTTTTGAAGAAAAGTCAAAAAAAATTTTTTATCATAGATAAAATTTACATACATACGTACATTTTTTAAACGTTAAGGGGTTTTAGCCTCTCAATTTTACTCATGTTACGCATGTCTTTAATCACTGAAGTGTCATGTTTTTTTAACTAAATTTTAAAATTCCATTTTTGAAGGTGCAAATTCTCTCAAAAATCGAATAGAAATATTCAAATAATAATAACTAAGATATTAATTAGATTATTTAGAGTTCTACGATTTGGTGCATAAAATATATGTGGACACACTTTTTATATTTAAATAGCCCTTACTTATTGAAATTATTAATTTATTGTATTTTTAGAATTATTTATGTGTGAATGGTTTTGCATTCGATGCCCTGAACAGTTAGAGAAGATATATTAAAGATATTCCTTTTAAAATGAATTTTCGTACGAAGTTTAAAAGAAATGTTTATTGTAAAATAACACTATTAATATATAATAAATCAAATAAACTTATTATTAATGTATTAATAGATATAAAATCAATATGTTGAGAAAAGGAGCATATTTATCAAGAAAAAAAAATATTGAAGAGGAATAAAAAATAATATTTGAAATCAATCTTTCTTTTATTTAATAGACTGAAGATGAAAATGAATAATAAAAAAATACTAATTAAAATCACAAAATAAACTTCAATAAGTACTTTCATAGTTACAACTTCAATAGCAAATAAATAAAATAAAAAATTTTTAATTATCCTCTTTTTTCACTTCCAAATTAACTGAGAAAACAAAAGCATATTTCAGTGAAAACAACGTTATAGAACATATTTAAAATTCTAATAATATATTCATAAAATAAAATATTCATTCCTTGCCATTCATAAAATAAAAACCATACTTGTTTTGGTATGAATCACTTGAATGTGGGCTTCAGTTGTGCGTGAATAAAATTCTGGTTACATTTTATTGTTCGGGATCTACGAACATAAAAGTGCAATAATATTCGAGGAGGTTTTAATTAGTAAAGCACATAATATTGAAAATTATATTAAAAGTGCAATCGATCAAATTGAAAATATGAACGTTTTACTACTTTTCAACAGAACTATCATTCATGTTGAAGTATTTGGCTAGTAGCTGGAGGATAAATTTGGAAATCGCTATTTCATAGAACGCTGGCAGACTGTTCAAAGTCTAGTCAGAAACTAACTTCTGTACTCCAAGGAATCTCTCCCTGAAGGGAAATAAATGAAAATATGAGGGTATATTAACAGGGCTTATACTGGGTGCTATACAACTTTCTAACTAAACCCTTGCAGTTTGCACAATTGGGGAAATATATGTATTGCCGTTATTTAAAGCTATTCCTTCTTATTTCCTTTGACATTGTCCTCATACTTTCTCCATAAAAATATGTGATTCTCATTTGCATAAGAAACTGTTTTTTTTTAATATTTCTTCAATTGAATTTATTAAACTGTAGCATTATTTGTTCATTTTAAAGTGAATTAATATCATCATTGTCATCCAGATATGATACTTTTCGTCGAAAACACCAAAAATCGGTTTCCACTTCATTATTTTTTGAATGAACAGAATTATGAGAGTTCAATCAAATGTACAACTCAAATCCTTTTTTATATATATCTTTATTTGTTCTTACAGGAATCTTCTCCCGAGAATGTTTCAGCGTAGTAAGTCGCAAAAAGCCATATGCTGAGGAAAGTGCCTAGTTTCCTTGAAAGGACAGAGAAAAACACAACAAAAAATGACTATGTTAGCTTTTTACACCTTGTGTACACTGATGAGTGCTCTAACATAACTAGCTGCAAGTATTATGCTATTGGCCGTTGAACAATGATCACATATCTTGTATCAGACTGAGTATCGAATAAATAATAAAACATAATTTCTTGCTGACTATTGCCTTTCACATCAATTAGAATAGACAAGAGTTATGTAAAGCAGTCGGGTGTCTGTAATGCCCTTCATGCCACTAATTCTTTCAGCAATGTTTTATGTCACTAAGGACTTGGAAGACACAAATTACATGTGTGAATTGAAGTTAAGGGTTCTTGACTTAGTTAATGGTTCAAAACTTGACTCCTAGTGATAGTTCTTCTTATGTAAAGTGGTTAATGGGTTCTATGAAGTGTGATTGGCCGCATTTCTATTGTTGTTTGAATTGATTTACATAAGTATTTTTATCAGACACTTTTAAAGACAATCTTTTTATCGTCCTTATATGTAATAAGATAATTCAGAAAATAATCATTAAATTTTGTATATAATATGCAAAACTGAATAAATGTAATCAACAGTTCCAATTCAGATGTTTGTAGATGACATAGTACTGAGAGCAGTGCTGTAATGCTACTTCCATACCTATAACATTGAGTTATCTAACCAGTTTAAGCACAAGATAGAAAGGCAAGAAAATGGGCAAAAAGAAAGGCACTTCAAACCATTCGAGGTATCTCCACAAAGAATTTCATTGGAGTCATACCTTGGACAGCTTTGTTAAAGGTTTTAGAAAAATAACAATTAAATGAAGGTCATAAATATAACTAAAAACAAATAGTTTCAATAGGTTGAACTTATAGAGAAATGTTATATTTACAGAAGTAGCATTCCCACATTTTTGAGACATCTCTTATGTGAAAAAAATAAGTAGTGAATGACAACAGAAAAAAATGATAGTTATCATCGTATACATCTATATAACATGCATAAATATAATTATTTTACGTAGAATAGAAATCTGTTTCTACTGATTGGATCATATTGGATTGGGCCGTTGGCTGTATGGGGTGTTACAGTTGAGAGGAAGAATTTAAACTGATAGTGATGAGTGTCATTTATGTCTTCGCTTTTCAGTGATATTGAAGAGGACTTGTTATTTGTGAATATGGTAAAAAATTATCCCTATATTTGATGTCATGGATCTTGATCTTGATTTTTGTAAATAACATTGGAGAAATAAAACTTTTGATCTTCATTAATTCAGTAGCATTGGCGGTGACAGGATTTCTTCATTAAATTAATTTCATTTTGCTCCAGTATTCTTTATAAAATTCAAATTAATCACAGTATTTTGTCACTGATATACTGTAAAACCAACTAGGGTTTAATTACCACAAATTTGTGTGTTACTTATTAACTATATTATATGAAATCATGATTCCGAAATCAAAAATTAAATATTTTTGACTATATATATAGAATCATCTATATGTTCTTGTGAAAATTCAATATCTAAAGTGACTAATAGTTTTGATTTTAATATGCGATTAATTCTTGAATAACGGGCAGCCTGTGATACTTTAACTGATTGCAAAGTATATTTTCCTAGGTATTAAATAATATCCACAGCACTAGTGAAGAGTGGAACAAAGTAGATAAGAAGATTTCTTACACAAATCCCTTTACTCATATCGACTTAAAGAGATTACTTCTTATTTTCAAAGACATAACCGCCATAACTTAATAATTGATATTCCCCAGAATCGATGCAACTAAATGTTTCCATTTGTTATTTACTGTTTAAGAAGGTAATGGAGGAATAAGTTTTTAGAAAAGATAAATAATATCAGCAAAGATTGAGTCAACACCGTTGTAGTAACAGACAAAGATATGAATATAATGCTTTTTTGGTATTCTTCTGGTACTTTTCTGGTATTCAAGTTTCTTTGGCGTGTTGAAAGATTCTTTTAGATAAGATAGAACATATTATTTTAAAACATAAATACTATAAGTATTTGGGAGGTAAATATTTTGAAAGACATATTTAAGCTTAAATTTTATTGGAGTGTTTAGCATATTTCTAGAAGAACTCCGAAATATCGTTTTTGACTATCAGAAATCCTGTTTATTTAAAAGAATAAAATTCATTCATCAAATTCTTGTTTATTATTTTCTCACATTGAATAATTTCTTTTTTAATCTAAAAATTTGTTTGATATTGAATTTTACAAAAACCCATTAGTAATCAATTATATCAGAAAATAGTTGCCTAATCATATTTATTTATTTATTTCAGATTCATAACTTGCTCTATGGAATCTGGGGAGTTGTTTTGAATAGATTCTTTTAAAATCATTTTATGATCACTCAAATCAGAGTTAAGAATAATATATTTCCCATACACTAAAAGCTTAAATGAAGGATAAAAAGAAAGTTTTAAATCCCTGCAAAATATTTCCATCATACAAAACTCCGTCTAAGTTAAGGAATTATATTTATAATTCTTTATACCAAACTCCTTATGTTAGCTCATTTCTTTAAATGTATGGTTTTTTCATTATATTCAATAAATTTCTTATGACGTTTTTGCCTTCTATTTTCCAGATTCAGAATATTTATTTATGGGAAGAAAATCTCTTTTAATCTCCTGCAACGCTTGGATTGCATACAGTGTCTTGATCTTCATTTAAAAGTAGCATTAAGCCTTATAAAATAAATAAATGAGAATATTATACATGGAATAATGTTAAACATTTATTTTTCACATTCTAACTATTCAAATTCCGTTAAACCTTAGACTTATATCTAAATAAGCTTGTTGAATTAGATATTCTTATAAGACCCAGGACTGACAAAAGAGCGGACCCATCCCGTACAAAATCCAATAAAGTTCTTCCATCTTCCTGGAATGTTATTCCTATGATAAAACTGGGAAGGAAATTCCTTTTTTCTCTCCCAATCATGTCTGTCGCTTTGGTTGGGATTATCCCCATTCCATCTGATAATGGCAAAAGTCAAAATCATAACGCCGCTTTTATTTGAATTTTGGGAAGCTATGAATAAATTCTGGATATTTTATTCATATTTCATAGTATGATATGGAAAAATGAAGCTCCGGAATTGAGTCTATGAAGGAAAAATGTTGTAATTATCTTGAATAATCACCAATCGAAAAGACTTAAGATATGGAAAAATATGTGAATTATTCGCAGGATTTCTAAACTTTTGCCCCATAAATTTGCTTCGTTATTCATTCAGTTAAGAGGCAGTTCAAGTACATATATCGTCATGAAGAAAAATAAAACTTAACTAAAAGTAAGTAAGTTGTAT